>JXCR01141295.1:91732-116109 GCA_002079205.1 Phalaenopsis hybrid cultivar
TTATCAAGTAATATAGGACTTTTTGATTAAGACCTGAATATCGAACCCATAGGAAAAATACGCAATATGCACAAACTTTCTTTTTTAAAAAGATAAATACCAAAACTATAGATATTTTCTCAATAAATAAACTTCAATTCTTTTTGGTAGTTTTGATATTTTGGTAAACCAATAAAACTTCTAAAAATAACTTGAGTTTATGTAAAAGAAAAGCACTTGATATGAAAATATCTTTCTTCTTATCATGAATCAGTAATAAGTATAGGATTTTTGTTGTGAAGTATGCAAATTGTGTTGTGCCAAATAGAAGCAATAATATTCTTTACCTTTACTAGAGATGTTATAAAGAACATTGGCTAATTTAAAGTTTGAATAGTTCTGAAGACCGGCTAGGCATGGAAGATACCAGCTCTCACTCTAGAGTTCCCTCGATTCCCTCTACCTGGGAGCTAGCTAACACTTGTATCAGAACCTAAAACAATAAACCAAGTTGGAGGCTTTAACCTGTCACATTAATGTCCTCTAACTCTACACCCTTCAAAGTTTTTTTTCCTATTTATTTGAACACAATCATATGAATTACATTCTCATTCATACAACCTCATGTGATTCTTTCCAATTGTTGATTGAAATAATAACTACCCAGTTCTTACATGTTCTCACAAAAAATTTTAACCTCTGGATAGGCCAAATTAAGAAGTAAATGAAGTACATGGATTTAAATCATTGCAACTTCTTCCAACATTAAAGATCAATACTCTCCACAACTTCCATCCAACACTTTCAATTACTTATCATTTTAAGGATAAATATAAAGAAAACTACTATGAATCCATGGAGAAAATAAATCCACACTTTAGTTTAAAAGCAAAAATCATTGTCAAACTAACAAGAAGTCTCAATTAAAACCAAAAGTAGTTCAAAACTGATAAAAATGGATAGATGAAGATAGTATCAGAATACGTCACCACCGTTTGTTTTATCAACTTTATATTCTGATTACCTCAAAAGAGACTAATGAAAGACCGGAGTTTGTCCCAAAAAATTAAATTCTACGTTAAAATTTGTTTATTAGGAGTTATTGTTTAATGTGTTATGTGTTATGTGTTAAGTGTTAAATACTATTTTTGGAGTTTATGTTAGTTTTTTTAGTGTTTGTATTTAGAAGATTTTCTCATTTGAGACTATTTGGAGTGAGGACTAAGTGTTATATGTATTTATACTTATTTGTGAATGAATTTAGATGTTTTTTTTTTGTGAAAATTTGTGTTATTTTTAGCCTCAAATTGAATTAGTTATAATGGATAATTTTAAGAAAAATGAAAGTTAAGGGAGAGGAAAATAGTCATTTAAGTGTTATGGGATCATTTAGGGGTGGTATACTTAGGCTTATAGTGTATTTTACTTAAGTTCAAAAATATCAAAAATCATGCACTGACACCTAAGTGTCACATTCTCACACTTAAGCGCAATGTAACTCGAGAGGCAGACGACTAAGCACCAATAATTCGTGCTTAAGCACTAGTTCACAAAAATCGATCCACGAAAGGTTAAAAGTGAAAAATAAACCCAAAAAATGCCATTTTTAGTCGTCGTCACCTTCAACCTCTCAAGTTCATGATTTGGAAGTCTACGACAAGCCATTTTATGGAGATTTCTTGGTGAAATTGAGTAAATTTTCTTAGATTTGAATTTCCTGAGGTAAAACCTTCACGTCTATGTAAAAATTTTGGATTTTCACCATGTATTTTGAGTAAATTTGGAAGAAATCGAAAACCACTATTCATGGTGAAAAATGAAGAAAATCTATGGAAATTACATAGAAAGTGTAGTTTATACTTATAGAAGTTGAGTTTAATGAACTAGACTTGATTTTTAAAGTTTTTGTGGAGGTTTATGAAATTTGTAGAATGACACCCAGAATGAAGAGGAGCAAAGGAAAATGCCACTTTAATTCAAGCAATTTTGTGAGTTCTAAAGCTCAAGATAGGTGTAGTGATGCTCTGCAATCATGAAAACTTATCCAGGAGAGAAGTTTCAAATATCCAGGCAGATCCGTAGAAGTTCTGTTTGTTCACCGACAATGGGAATGATTTTGCTGTTTTTCTGCTATTGCAGTTATTTCTGTAGTTAGGGAGTTCTATGCTAACCTACCCGAGGCTCAAGACGATTGAGTCATGGTTAGAGGGAAATTGATACCTTTTTCACCAGGGTAATCAATATGTTTTATCATCTACCACCTGATACTTTGTGTTTTTATCTAAACTATAGTCCTACTGATTTGGAGCTAGATGAGATCATTTCCTATTTAACTGTTGGAAGAGGGCTCTGGAAAATTACAAATGAAAGGAGAGTTAAATTTTCCACTTCAAAGTTGAGTGCACCTTCAAAGGCATGACACTATTTTATTTCAGCCCGTCTATTACCTACAAATCATCTAAGCAAAGTTACCAGAGAGAGAGAGCAATGTTAAACTATTGTATTTAGGAAGGCAAGCTCATCAACATTGGAGCTTTGATCTATCTGACTATCATCAATTCTGCACTATCGTTACTACTGTAGGTTTGGGATTTTCTTCTTTGATCTTTTATTTATGTGAGCAGGATGGAGTGAAATATGATAGCTGGGAGGAAGTATTGTTGCCTCCAAAACCAATCACAAGTGTTAATGTGAAGTCATATTCAGAGCATTCTATTTTTTTGTTAGAGAGGAGGATTTTCAAGGAGTTATGGAATGACAACGTCTGCTACTCTACCTCTACTGCTTTTACATCTAAACTATTTACCTCATGAGCTTCTAGAGGTGAGTCTACAGAAACTCAAATTCAACTATTACAGAGGATGATGGACAATATCAACTATACCGCAGATAAGGTATGAAATTTAGAAAGTTTTGCATATCATATTGATGGATATAACAGAAGGAAAAATGATTACAAAGAGATATTTCATTCATCTCTGGAAAACCTCATTAGGGGTAACCCAAGAGTGCAATTTCCTCCATATCTTCGATACCCTGATTATGAGTCTACAAATATTTGGAATAGTGGTGATTCTGAGGATGATGAGGAGGAGGATTGAGTTGTTTATTTTGATGTTTGTAATATGTGTTGGACTATGTGGTTTGGACTTGCTACATTTGCATTTGTGTATCTATTTAGACCTAGTGATGTGTTGGACTTTTCTTTAATTTTGTTGTGATGTTTGTGTTTGTTAGTATATTGTTTTAATTTCTAAGGTAGTCATTGTTACTGTTGTGTAGAGTACTGTGTTAGTTAGTTAAGGATTGAACTTGATTCAATGTCTTGAGAAAATTTAAAAATCTTGATAACTTTAGTTTTAAATTTTAAACTCAGAAAACTGCTTCCCTGTATTTTTCTTTTATCATGTTAGTGTGTTTATTTTTATGTTGAGACTAGAAATCAAAGTTAGTGTGTTAGTTTGTTTTTTTGTTTGTACCCACTACTTTGAAGTCTATTGAATCTCTAAATGTTGAATTGAAATGAAAATGATAGAAAATTGATAAAAAAATAGTTTTACTCCTGGTTTTAGTTTTTATACTTGTATAACTAGGGTATAAAAATTCTTGTAAGCATGTTAATTCAATTTTCATTTCTGCTTATATATATTTGCTGCTAAACTGTTTAATCTTGTTAAAAATTTAAGTTTGGGGGGGGGGGTGAAAAATATTTTTAAAACTTGAATTTTTTTGTTCTCAAATGTGCTACAAGTGAATTTGATTTGAAAAGAAAAATGATTATGTGTATGAAGCTATATTAGGGAAGTAAAATTTGATTATAGAAATGAGTAAGAAAACTTAGTTAAAATTTTGAGTAATGAAGAAAAACTTTTTGTTAAATATTTTTATTAAAAAAAATGTTTAAAATAGTGTAACTATCTTTAGTAAAAAAATTGTATTTTTGAAAAATTTAGAAATTTAGACTTTTTATTTTTAATACTTAAATTTATTTTATTAAAAATAATTTTCAAAACTATTATTATATTTATAAGTAATTAATTTATATCACGACTTTGCTTTAGGAAAGGAGAAGAGGAATTCAAAACCATTAAAGGTCTACCCAAATAAAGTAATCCTTGCCTGAAAAGAAAAAAAAAAGAAAAAGAAAATAAAATAAAAAATAAAAAGAATAAGAAAAAGAAAAAGAATATAAAAAAAGGTAAAGGAGGAGAGGCTTGAGGATTAGTGCCTGATCAAAACTTGGTTCCACATTTGATCTTTTTAAAGTGTAAGACTTGAGAAAATCTTAAGCTTAGAGATATAATATAGTAAGTAAAATTATTCTTATTAAAAAATATTAACTGAAGATAATAAAATGACTAAATTCTAAATTTAGAAAATCTATGATATTTCTGAATTAGATAGGAACTCATATTTTCATGTTTTTCAACTTTAAAAATTTCTAAACTTTAAGTTGGTCTCATTTACTAAATATTTTTTCCAAATTGGACTACTATATTTCTAAATCTATATTTTAGTAACTCCTAAAGAAACTCATATAAATATCATACTTATTTGGTTTTTAACAATTGAAGTGTCACTTGAGGACAAGTGACATTTTAAGTTTGGGGGATTTTGATACACCTAAAATATATAGTATTTTTAGACACATTTTTATACCTATTTTTGAGATATTGTGCTTTAATGGAAGATATTTGTGTTTTTTTTCTTTTAGGTAAAAGTAAAAAGGTGAAAATTGCTAAAAAGAGTGAAAAAGAATCAAATTTGGATAAAAAATGTAAAAATTGTGCAAAAGTGTTTTGGCGCCTAAGCGACACCGGCGCTTAAGCGCCGGGTAAATAAAGAAGGCCACTCCTAAGCGCCAGAGGCCCCGCGCTTAAGCACCAGAGGCAGTTATGTGACAGTTTTCTTCCATTTACTGAATTTCTAAATGACATTTGAGGCACCTATTGGCTAAAGAGGGTGGTTATGACCACTAGAAATGAAATTATGATTAATGGACTTTTGAAACGAGGCATCCTTTGGAGAATACATCAAATTAGGACACATTTTGATGAGTTATCAAAGCACCTCTTGGAGATTTATTAAAGAAGAAAGTTGAGACTTTTTAAAAGTGTGCTTGAATGTTCTAAAAAGTGTTGGAAAGGGGGAGTTTTTAGAGAGTTTTGGAGAGATTTTCAAGCACCACAAATTTACTTTATCCTTTTTGTTTTTAGTTTTATTGTGAGAGTCAAGAGCGTTGTAAAAAAGAAGAGATTCAAAGGAACTTCAAGAGTTTGGTGGAAGAATTGAGATAAGTTTTTATCTTTATTATTAAACTACTTTTTGTTTTAATCGAGACTTCTTGTTGGCTTGACAATGATTTCTACTTTTAAACTAAAGTGTGGATTTTTTTTCTCCATGGATTCTGAGTAGTTTTCTTTATCTTTCTCCTTAACATGATAAATAATTAAAAGTGTTGGATGGAAGTTGTGGAGAGTTTTGATCTATAATGTTGGAAGAAGATGTGATGATTTAAATCCATGTACTTCATTTACTTCTTGATTTGGCCTATCTAGATGTTAAAATTTGTTGTGAGAACATGTAAGTCGGGCTGGTTTTGTCTCAGTCAACAATTGGAAAGAATCACATGAGGTTCTATGAATGAAAATGTAATTCATATGATTTAGTGTAAATAAATAGAAAAATAAACTTTAAAGGGTATAGTTAGAGGACTTTAAAGTGAAAGGTTAAAAAACCCAACTTGGTTTATTGCTTTAGGTACTGATATGAGATGTTAGCATCCATGTGGAGGGAATCGAGAGAACTCTAGAGTGAGAGTTGGTATCTTCCCTATCTAGCCGGTATTTAGAACTATTCAAACTTTAAATTAGCCAGTGTTCTTTATATCATCTCTAGTAAGGGTAAAAAATATTATTGCTTCTATTTGACACAACACAATTTGCATACTTCCATAGCAGAATTTCTATATTTATTACTGATTCATGATAAGAAGAAAGATATTTTCATATCAAGTGTTTTCCTTTTACATAAACTCAAGTTATCTTTAGAAGTTTTACTGTTTTGTCAAAATATCAAAAACACCAAAAAAAATTGAATTTTACTAATTAAGAAAATATCTATAGTTTAAGTAGTTGTGTTTTTAAAATAGAAAGTTTGTGCAAATTGCATATTTCCTTGTGGGTCTGATATTTAGGCCTTAATCAAAAAGAACAATATTACTTGATAACAATATGTATACTTGCGTGGTATCCCAATATATATATATATATATATATATAAATTAAAAAGTTAAATTATTATTTTCTCGAGGATCAANATATATATATATAAATTTAAGTGTTAAATTCTTATTTTCTTCAAGATCATGTTTTTAGTTCTGTTGCAAAGTAAGATATCATAAGTGAAAAAAATCATTAAAGTCATTGTTATACTTTGCAGATAAGCAGTAATGGGATCAGTCATCCAATCAATGTTTTATTGAATCATTTATTACAAAGCAATATTTTTTAGCCTACAGATAAATCCTTATTAGTGGATTGTCCTTGTGATTAGGCAAAAGTAAGGCATTGTCTTTTCCTATTTTGGGCAGTTTTGCCAATAAATGTTTTGAAGTTATTTATAGTGATGTTTGGGGAATTACACTAGTTATTTTGCATGCTCAGTATAAATATTTTGTGGCATTTATTGATGATTACAATCGGTTCACATGGATCTATTTTTTGAATTCCAAAGCAAGATTGTTTACCATGTTTCAAACCTTTGTGACGTATATTAGCACTTAGTTCTCCACTTGTAATAAAACCTAACACTTTGACAATGGTGGTGAATACATGTCTCATGAGTTTCAAGCATTTCTTCATAGTAAGGGTTTTTTTTTGTCAGAACGTTGATGTCCTTATACACCTCAGTAGAATGGAGTCACAAAACGGAAAAATAGTCATCTATTGGATATGGTGTGCACAATGTTGTTAGAATCTTTTGTTCCATCTAAGTTTTGGGTAGAAGTTCTATCTACTGTAGTTTACTTGATTAATCGCTTACCATCTCAACAATTAAAGTTTGATTCTCCCTTCCATTGAATTTTTGGTAAGCATCCTAATTATCAATTAACACACACTTTCAGATGTGTTTTTTTTGTTCATTTACTTGCCCATGAACATCATAAGTTGGCAGCACAGTCTTTTTAATGTGTCTTTATGGGTTACAGTTCTAATCATAAAGGTTTTGTGTGTTATGATTTGATTAATATTTGATGGTGTATCTCTTGGGATGTGATTTTCTTTGAACTTTAATACTATTTTAAGCATCATCTTTCAACATCTAACATTGGTATACTTCCTCACTTTGATGATTCTTCTTTTAATAAACAATTTAAACCTGATCTTATCTCCATGCGACGTCAGACCCCTTCACCTCCAGCCTTTCCTTGCCCTGCTTATGAAAATTCTCCAATGATTCTTCAACGATCAACTTGACACATTTGGCTTCTGAATAGATATGGCTATTATGTAATTTTAACTAATACTATTGTTCCTATATCTTATTCTCATGTTGCTAAACAGAATTGTTGGATAAAAACCATGCAAGATGAACTTCAGGCACTTCATGACAATCATACTTGAGATATTGTTTCCTGTCCTGCATATGTTAAACCCACTAGTTATAAATGGGATTATTCTCTTAAGCTTTGATCTGATAACTTGGTTGACAAACATAAGGCAAGATTGGTAGCTCTTGGCAATCGACAAGAATATGAGATTGATTATGAAGAGACCTTTGCACCCGTGGCTAAAACAACAACTCTTTAGTTTTTTTTTTTCTATTGCTGCATAAAAAAACTATTTCTTAGACAGATGGATGTTAAGAAAACATTTTTGCATGGGGACCTCAAAGAAGATATCTATAGGACTCCTCTTCCAGAATAGTTTTCTACACTATCATAGGATGTTTGTAAGCTCAAATAATCTCTATACGGCTACAAACAGGCTCCACAGGCCTGGTTTAAAAAAATTTGCATTGCTCTTCTTAGCTTCTCTTTTATTCAAAGTTATTATGATTCTTTATTATTTCTTTGCAAGACTGATAAAGGTATTATGTTGTTATTAGTCTATGTTAACGATATTGTCATCACAGGATTTGATACTCAATTGATGTCTCAATTACAGAAGTGTCTTCATGGTTCTTTTCAAATGAAGGATTTGGGGTCTTGAACTTATTTCTTTTGTCTTAAGGTTCAGTCCTCTCCTACAAGTATTTTTCTTCACCAGCAAAACTATGCTAAGGTACTCATTACTTTTGTTATGCTCCAAGACTCCTGTTGATACTCCTTTGGAATTGAGTGTTACATATCAACATAATGATGGTGACTTCTTCTTTGATCCATCTTGATATCGATATCTTGTTGGGAGTCTCAATTATCTAACCATCACACGTTTTGATATTTCATTTGTTGTGCAATAAGTTAGTCAATTTATGCAAGCACCTGCACATCTTTACTTAGCTACAATTTGATGTATTGTTGGGAACTTGAAAGTTACTTCTCAATATGACTTCTTTTTTTTACGGAGTGTTCTATTTGCATAATAACCTATAGTGATGTTAATTGGGCTCGTTTCTCCGATACACACCATTTTATTGCTGGCTGGTGTATGTTTCTCGACAACTCTTTAATTTCATGGAGAAGAAAGAAAAAATATTGAGTTTCTAATTCATCTACTGAGTCTGAATATAGTACTATGTCCTCTGTTTGTTCTGAGATCATGGCTTTGGAGCTTATTAGTTGAGCTAGGTTTTCGTAAACTTGGGTCAACTTCTCTCTTTATACACATAATACAAGTGCTATCCAGATTACTACTAATCCTATCATTCATAAGCGCACAAAGTACTTTGAAGTGGATTGTCATTCTATTCATGAATTTTATGATAATTGTGTTATTTCTCTTCGTCATACCTCTTCTAATCTTCAAAAGACTGATATATTCACTAAGGCCCTTTTTTGGCAGCGTCATCAGTTCCTTGTTGACAAATTGATGCTTCTTGATCAGTCAGCATCAATTTGAGAGAGGTTATCAATCAAGAATAAATGAAATTAGCCAAAATTAGGAGTTTCCTTCTTTCAATTGCTGGCTTAAATTCCTTACTTTCATTGCACAAATTTCTTCCTTTTAGCTGAATACTTAGATTACAAATTTTTATCATTAAGCTACCTTAAAAAGATTGTACAAATTATTATGTATCTAAAATAGATTGTACAAACTATGATTTATTGGAACAAAAATAACGGAAAAAAAGCATTCAACATATTCACTCAAAACATTAACATCTCTCTCACGCGATCTCACGTATAGGGTTGCCTCCTATCTTTCATGATTCTCACAGATAAGGTGAGTTCCCATTTCTCCCTCTCATTTGATTCTCACATATATGGTTCCTCTATAAGGTGCCTTCTTGTTGTGTGGTGTCTTCTTGCTGTGGTGCCTTCTTGTTGTGTGGTGCCTTCTTGCTGTAGTGTCTTCTTATCTATGTGGTGCCTTCTTCTTTATGTAGTGCCTTCTTATCTATCAAGTGGGTCCTCTGTGCTATGGTGCCTCTTCTTCCTAGGTAATCTTTACCTTAAATATAATTTTTTTTTTGAAAATGCCTATATAGCTAAAAATTATGTGGATGTGGCTTTGCAGTTGTTTCTCTATGCAGCTCTTTTTTGTGATGTGTGATTTGTACCCTTATTGGCTTTTGATTTTATAAAAAGCTTTTAATGCCCAAGAATTTGGTTTTGCAAGTTCTTTATCTTCATGTTGGGTAATCTGTACCCTAACATATCGTTGACTTTTGATTTTACAAAATGTTTATAATGCCCGAGAAATTGACAATTTCCTCTATGTGGTGGATCCCCATCCAGTTGGTTAATGCCAATTGTGCTTAAGAATTTTTGTATTTTTTTATTTGATAATTTTTATGGTTAATTGGTTTTTAAATGATATTGAAATTTGGGAATTTTTGGGAATCCCATGAGCGATGACATGGAAATGGGTGTTGGTTTTCAATTGATGTTGAATTTTAGTTCTATGCTTGCTCTCTTACATTATTCATTGGTGAAATCAATGTTGGTTTCAAATGTACAATCAATGGCTTGTAATCATGTGCAAAGGGGTGCCTTTTAGTTGATAATAGAGTATGTACATTTGGTTGTTGTTGTCTTATGTTGTTTTTATGGTGGAAGTAGGGGTGGATGTGTTTGGGTTGAAGGATGAGGATGCAGTGATGAAGGGTGGTTGGTGTGTGGATTTGAAGGTGGTGGTGATGGTGTTTGGTGGTATTTGTGTGTATATGAGGTGGATGTGTTTGTAGGTGGTGATTGGGTATCCATGTATTTGCAGATGTTTTTATGTGTGAGTGAGGTGGTGGTGGGAATTTTTGGTGTGGTTGTAGATGAGTTAGTGATGTTCGATTTTTTTGGAGGTGGTGATTGTATTGTTGTGTGTGTTGGTTAGTGTTTTGTCGTGTTGAGTTTTTGTTATGTAGATGTAGTAGCTAGTTGTGTGTGTGAAGGTGTTTTTAGTACCATTGTGTGTGTGGGGATGGTGGCAATGGTTATGTGTAGGTGATGTTATCGTGGCATGTGGTGATGCTATCATGGCATTCTTCTACATCTCTCAGTTGTGTTAAATATTTTTTTATTGGAAATGTTTATGTTAATTAATTTTTTTCATGCTATTAATAAAAGGTTTAAGATAAAATAGGCTGGTTCATCTGCAATATGTGATAAATAGATAAAATGATTTTTTGCGACTTTGCCTCATTGAGGTCGATCTGAGAAAAAGGTAGACAACCTATTTTAACAAAGAAGGTTAGTAAAATACTATTAAATTCAATGAAAGTACAGGGATGCAATTGGAAAATAAGTGGGATCAGCTAAGAAAGAATTGAAAATTTTGAAAGGAAATGAAGCGAGGATTAACGAGGTGGGGGTGGGATTCGATGAAGCAAAAGATTGATGCTTCCGAGGAGTGGTGGGCAGAGAGACTTGTGATGAGCATTTTTTAAATGTCCCCTAAAGTTGGTAAATTTTTAATTTGTTGTAAATTTTAAGTAGATTTTATATGAATTTGTAGGTGGTGTCTACTATGAAATAATTTAAATATAGCAAAATCTATCCTAAGTTAGAAGAGAAGTTGGATCGTATGCATGGGGGTGTCGTGGCAATGAGCAACAATGCATGTGCCCCAGTGAGACGAGATTTGGTGGCATCTTAAAAAATTTGGGAACTAACCAATTGGGTGATTCCACTGAAGGCTCAGGCCTAGACCTTCGAACTTGAGTCCACGAGCAGCTATAAGCATCTGTGGGTTGAAAATAAGAAGAAAATGAGAGCTACTTTCCTTAGAAGCTAGATATTCCAGTTAGTGACTTCATGCAAAAATGACACCATTACTTCTCAAGAAACTTTTTCCAGTAGGTTATGCAAATTATAAATGCAACTCCATATATTTTTGAGGATTTGTCGCTATATTTGTTTTTTATGAAGCTGCATGAAGATTCAAATTAAAGAGGTTTTTTCATCGTGATGTTCATTGTCCTTAAGTTTGCTTACCTAAAATATTTTTATGAGAGCAGAAACATTTGATATATATACTTTTTTATTTACATTTACATGAGAAATTTTATTTTTTTTGGTAGTTTTTCATTGTTCTTTGGATATTTAAACTACTTTGTACATGTCGCTATTTAATTTACTGCAGAGTTTTTTATTCCTTGTTATGCTTTCCGTTTTCTTCTATAACATTATTTGCTTATATTGGTTTTGTTCGTAACCATATATGATTGTAGCTAAATCATTGATGCTTATGTGTTATTGTTAACCTCATTTTTGATGAGGTCAAGTTCTTTACTTTCGAAACCAAAGATCTAGTCTCAGGACTTTCCTATAGACTATCTTAATGGACTAGAGAGGGAATACACACCCCACATAGAAATTCTAAACAATTCTTGACTCCTCTTGTGAGGTCACAAGCCCTCAAATGTCATTTTGGGATGGCTAAGACCAACATGTGGAGACTCAAAAGTGAGTTACTATAGATTCAACCAGTTCTTAAGACAATGTTAGGTGGCTCAGGTTTGGTCTCACACACACCTACACACTCAAATTCATTAATTTCCCGACACACCCTAAACCCCTAAAATCACATACAATGGACCTACCTGCTTAACTCTTTGAGGAACTCACATGGATGGTCACAAGGCCCCAAATGTCATTTGGAATGGCTAAGACCAACATAAGGAGACTTAAGAATGAGTTCTCATTTGGCGTCTTACGTTCCCAAGATGGCTAGTCATGACATGCATGATCACCTTATCAAATTTCTCCTAAGTTAACCAATTTTCCTGAATTCCACAAAATATCCAATTTAACCCCAAATTCCACAAAATATCCAATTTAACCCCAAACTCCCCAAAATACCCAATTTAACCCCAAATTCCACAAAATATCCAATTTAACCCCAAACTCCCCAAAATACCCAATTTAACCGAAAATTCAAGCCCTCTAATTTCCAATACAAAATTCAAATTCAATTTCACCAAACACCATATTAAAACCTGAAATTCGATTCCAAACCCAAAAATCCTAATTTTGAGCCAAATGTCCAAGTCCATACCAAAATTTCTCCAAGTCCAAAAATTATCCAAATTTAGCCTACACACCAATTTAAATATAACAAACCTAAAATCAATTTTGCATGACAATTCCAAACTCATTGGTTAGGCCCAAAACCAATTTTCCTTAACTCATCATAAAAGCCCAAATTAATTCCTTCATGACAAAATTTAAAGGGCCCATGAATGAAGCCCAATTTCAATTTCAATTGAGCCCATCATGATAAATTTCCACTTCATAAATTTTAGAAATCAATTTAGACATCATGGCCATGCACCATGTAGCCATGTATGAACCCATCAATTTTTGGTCCCATGGCTTTCTCTCACCAAATATTCAACATCCACAAATGCCTTCTTTATGAAAATCACCCATGGTCTCATGCATTTCATGAAACCACTCATGGGTGCAATCTATGAGCATCACATGGCTCATGCACTCCAAAGTGACAAAAGAAGGAGTTCCTTTCACCTCCCACCAAAGTGACTTAACCAAAACCCTAATTCACATCCCATGCCAAATCAATCACCCAAGTCATAGAAGTTGATCCGACAACTCCAGCAACCTTGTACTTGACCCCAAGCCATTTACATGAGGTTGAACCTTAATTAACCCAACCTAACCAAACCCAGTTGCCCACTTTGAAAAAATTGTAATTACCCATGCTTAGACCAAATTAACTTCACATCTCCCCAATTCTAACCTCTCACAGTGTGGAGGTGACCTTTCCTGGTTGACTAGCCACCCCAGCTACCGGAAAACCCCATGCCTGAGGAGGCCCCTCATGGCCAAAACTCCAAACTTGAACTCCTTGAGCTGGATCAATCCAATTGGTCTACCTAAGAAAGCCTTTGAACCTACTGGCCAACCCAATTGAGTCCTCCTTCCTCCTCTATAAATAAGCCACAACCCCAAGACTAAAGAAAAGAAGACAAACCATTGGGAAACTCTACCAAAATTATTCCAAACATTAATTCAAATATTCCTAAGATCATTCAAATCATTTTCAGCAATTCATCCCAACTGTCCATCCTAAATTTCTTAACTGAAAAATTGGCACATTTCATGACCAACCCACCAAGCTCAACCAATATCCAAATTGAACCTTCCAAAAGCTTCCCCACATTTAAAAATCACTTCCCCACTTGAAGTACAATCATCTCAAGGACCCTAACCTAGTCCTAGACCAAGCATGAGCACCTCTTGATCAAAATCATACTTAGACCCAACGACAGCTCTAATCGACAATTGAAGGAGGTTCACAGGACCAAGACGAAGCTCAAGAACAAACCCAACTGAGACCTTACCTCTTGGGTAAAGGTATGGATCAAAATCCCTAATTTTTTCCTCACTTTGGAACTTTATGAGTAAAATTTGCATTTCTTGCATATCTAGCCGTAAAGATGTGTTTGTCTCACTTAAATGAAGGTGTAGGAACAAACCACACTTAATTTGGTTGAGTATCGAGCAAGATCTTAGGGTTAGAAAATGAATGGATCTTGTTTTAGGGCGATCAGTGATGATGAAATGATGTCGTTTGTTTTCACGTGTATTGAACAAGTGGTCGAGATCACACCCGACGAGCAAAATAGATGCAAACCGTGGGTCGTGTGGCAGTCGACGTAGAAAGTGCAGCAAATCAAAACTCATTGCATAGGAGTTCATAGCTGCTAAGGATTGACATTGTGCCGACGTCAATAAGTAAGAAATTAGGGTGTTTTCTATTTAAATTTATTCATAAACTTCAAAAAATGATATCTTGGTGTAGAAAAATCAGAAAAATAAAAGAAAAATACATTACATTTGTGCTCAGTGAATAGAAAAGAATTTATTGAAGTATAAAATAATAAATATTTATTAAACATTTTATTTTTACTTAATTAAAACTTCATAGGGAAAATTAAATTTAATTAACTAAATATTTATCCAAATTAATTGAAGTTATGTGGGTTTGTTCCTAATGATATTAGTGAGCTTTTCTAACTTTTCCAAGGTCAGATGACATCTTATCATCGAAAGCCCTATTTTTATAAGACTATTGGTATTATTTTAATTAAATAATTTTATAAAATAAGTTAAAAGTCAAAAAAATACAAAACCAGATTTGGTAAGTTCACTATGGTTAGAGGACTTTAGAAAAAATTAAAATGAAATTTAAAAGTTTCAAAATAAAATTTTCCATTTAAAACTAATGAAAGATTTTAAAAATTAGAAAAGTACAAAATAATTCAAAAAATCATAAGAATATCCAAAAATGAAGAAATTGACTTTATAAAGTCCCTCTAAAAATTTAAAAGTTAGAAAAGTTATTTTTAATGTAAAAATATATTTTCTAAGTGAATAGGAATTTTTGCATAGAATAATTTTATAAAATAAAATAAAAGTAAATAAATTATAAAAGTTGGTTTGGGTGAACGAGTGGAACTTAAGAAAACTAAAATTAAAATCAAAATAAAAAATTATTTTGGAGTTATTTTTCAATTTAAAAAATAATTAAAAAACACAAAAATAGAATTATATCTCAAAATATTACAAATTATTCCCTAATTATAGAAGAGAACTTAAAAATATTTTCATAAATTCTTAAAGATGCAAAAAAGGTATTTTTAGCACTTACAAGAATTTTCTCTTATTTTCTAATAAAATATTTATAAAAAATTAAATGAAATTAGAAAAATACAAAATAAATTCCTCCGAGTTCTATAAGGTTAGAAAAATTTATAAAAAAATATAAAAGTTATTTTTTTGAAATAAAAATATATTTTTTAATTTTTTAATTACTACAATTAATTAAAAGTCTTAAAATTTAAAATATAGCTCAAAATTTCACAAAATTAATTAGTTGTGGTCCTCTAACCTAAGTGAATCTTCTAAGATTATCGTAATGTCAAAAAAAATGTTTTGGTTAGTAAAATTAATTCATATTGAAAATTTTCAATTTTGAGTTAAAAGAATTTTAAAAAATTAAATAAAAATTAGAAAAATGCAAATTCTCTTCTAATGTTTAAATTAACCCATGAGTAGGGTATTAACAAAATTTCAAAGTCATTTAAATTAAATTGAAGAAATTATGAAGTAAAGAACCCTAGGGTTAAAATGCTAATTATGAGATTTTGAACTCCAAATTAAAATTTAGGTTAAATGAAAGGGTAAATGTGTAATAGTTATGAAAATTAACTTTCTGAAGTGATTAAAACACAAAGGGTTAAAAGGTTGGAACCAATTCACTTCACTTTCTATAAAATGTAAAATTAAAATTAATCAAATTGTTATGGATTGGGAGATAATCAAGTCTTTGATGATCCTGATGTGAGGGGGATGTGTCAAGAAGATAATAATTCACTAATTTAAACCCCCAATAAATGGTCAAGTGAAATTTAATCTCTTAATGAAGATTAAACATAATATCATAAAACTTTTTATAAAATCTACAACTTTGCCCTTCAACCCTTAAGAGCTTAGTAGTGAACTAGGGATGATTGAAAATTATTTAATGAGACTTAGAAAGGAGCATTAGTAATCATGAATATCATTGAAATACTACGAGCTCAGAATCAACTGACAAGAAGATGGAAGGATCCTTAATAACCAGGTTTGCTCTAGGGGTTCTTACCCTTATAATTCATCGATATGACAATGAATAACTTGTTACCCCAACTCATGGGTTAAGTTACACCTTAAAGTTGGAGTACAAATTAAAGCATCATAACTAAAATTAACTTAATCACGATTGATTAATTCAACCACATAATAGTTTAGGTGAACTCAGAATGATTTAGAAACTTCTAAAGTGGTTTAGGATTATGCTCCAAACCCCTTTTTAAGATTTTGAACATTTTGAAGGGCATTTGTACCTATTATAATTTCTTAAAGAAAATCATCCGCAAAATATTATGAGGATCCACCAAGATATGCTTTGGGGCCAGTTAAGTTAGTAAATTCTAATAAAATACTCTACCCTACTTATCCTACATTCACACCCAATGTTCAAGGGTTTGAGTCTTGAATAAGGTATTCAAGTCCTTGTGAGCAACTGGGGCAATTTGTTTTTTACCACACATGTAACATCAGGCTAGTATAATCCAGAGGTCTTGGTGGCTAGTGGGGTGAAGACATCACTTATGTTTGCTAAAAGAGGGATAAAAAGTGGGATTTTGAATAGTATTTTCTACCACAAGAATCCTTCGGGAAAGGGGATAAAATCGAGAATATTATTCACCGGCCCCTGGTAGAAGTTGCCCCTAGCTCTCTTGGGTTGCTTGTACCCCTACTTTGATTAGAGTGATTAGCTCATGGACTGTAGCATTTCACAAGAAACATATAACACCATATACTTAACAAAATCCTTTTGCGACTTGATTACTATTAAATGTTAAGTAAACCTATTTGCATGAAAATCTAAATGATTTTTTGATGAAATCTTGTAAACTTTCACGGAGTAATCATTTGAATCAAAGTTAGGAGTTACCCTTCCTCAAGTTGCCAAGATGTTGGCTTTTATCGATGTTGGATAGAAAAACACACACGTAGCTCTGAGCCCCCACCTTCACTATTGTCTTACACTTAGTCCCAGTCTTCCACAAGTGGCATTGGGTTTTGTTTTACTTGCTCGTGTTTTTTGATGGCTTATTTTGGGTTTCCTTCGTGTTATACTCTCTCTGCAATTTGTTTAAAGTTTCTACACTTTATTATATAGATTTTATGCAACTAACCCAAACAGCTGTAGCAGGAGTGTAAGGTGTGCACCCCATAACTTATTTACTGCACATGTACTACTTTACCTTACAACATTTTCTTACTCATGTATGCTTTATTTTACTTACAAAACAAAAAAAACAAATATACAATTTCAAAAAATAATAAATTTTTTATATAAAGCAGGAGCACCAGGTGCTCACCCCAAAATTTATTTACTGCACTTATACTGCTTTACCTTACAACATTTTTCTACTCATGTATTCTTTGTTTTACATGTAAAAAAACAACAAAAATACACTTTCAAAAATAATAATACACTTTTAAACCTTTTGAATAGACTTAACATACTCCTTTTGATTTTACAAGGATCTGTCGGATGAGGTAACCTACATTTGCTAACGAGAATTCTCTAGTCTAAATAAGTTTAACCGCATGTTTAGACTAAGTAAATTCAAGAGAAAATAGTGGTGCTGGGATGACGGAACCATGGGATCGTGACTTGTGTCGCTTAACTTAAGTTAACATTTCCCAAAAAATTCAAGCAATAATGACAAATAAAACCAAAACAGAATACCTAAAGACATGTAATCCTTGATACTATTACATCAATGAGGAGCTTGAAGCAAGCTACAAGCGGAGGGCGACAGTCTACAACAACAAAATAAGTTTACATAAGCTAAACCATTCCTTAGCTTAAACAACAAGCCAAAGTATTTTGAGGTAGTCTCTTAAAGACAATGAAGGTGTAAGTGAGTTGGCAGAGTTGAGGGAACTAATTATGGATGCGATAGTAGGAGGTGATTTGAGTATTCATCGCATTATTAATTGTAATGATTGTTGAATAGATTCATTATTTATTGTATTTGTATTTTATACAGTTCATGTTTATTCTTGTTTCTTGTGTATTTGATATTGATTGTTTAGGTTTTTTATGCTAATTGTAAGTGTTTTTTTTCCTTTTTACATTTTTTTTGGTATTGAAGGTCTATGATGAGACGTTTGACCGTATGGGTTCTTTTAGATGGTCTGTTTCTCGATATCGGTTGGTGTCACATGTGAAATCCTAATGAAGGCAACCAACTTCATGACTTTTTTTCGACACTACAGTTTTTGAGGTTCTTTTCGATGGCCTTTTTTGGTGATATGGACATGTGACACAAACAAGCTTGGTATTACGTATGTTAAAGGGAAGAAATAACCCCTTTTATATAAGGTATGTTGTATTATTGTAGTGAAAGATTTGTTGGTTGAAATACTGAATTCTCTTAGACCTCACCGCTGCATAAAACTATAATTAATTACTTCTTTTTACAATTTTTACATGTGTTATGTTTAATGCGATGTCTTTTAAAGCATTCAGGAAATATTAGTTTGAGGATTTTTTGTACCTCCTGAGGATTGCACTACTACTGTGAACTTCGATGTTTCCTGCCAACTTCATGTTTACCACATAGCTATGGCAGACAGTTTTACAGGTGATGTAGAGAATCACAGAAAACTTTGACTTTTTTTTGGGCAGATAGGCTGGAAGATTCCGCCACCGAGAGTGATCAATCATTGATAGTATCCTTGAAGGACATCATGGCTCATAACATAGAGCATCTTCATTTTAAAAATAATATTATTATATTTTAATTTTTATTTTATTAGTTTTATTCTTAAGTTCAGTAATAATGATACTCATTATTAAGTGAGGTGTATATCTCCTTTTTTGTAATGTTTTGTACTAAATTTTTGCTTCTAAAGTACATAATATTTTAGTATAATAGTTCTGTTGTAAACAACATTACTTTATAAGTGTAGAATGATCAATTGCTTGAAATAGCTGAAGCATAGCTATTTTCAAACTATAAAAAACAAACATAGCCAGCTTATTTACAATAGCTTTCTATGGCGGTTGTTGTGTAGTAGCTTATTATTAAGTTGCAGATGCTATAAACAAGCCCTCAATTGCATGACCCATATTACTGATGAGTTGGAGAAGATTTGGACAACATCCTCAGAAATTAGAGTTTTTTTATCTGAATCAAGTGGGATAAATTCAAAACTGTTACCTGACGCTATAGTGTTAGCAAGAACAGTTGCAGACACCTCTTTCAGTCTCATTGGAAGTTGGTTAATGCCAACAATAAAGCGGTCTTTGACAAGATGATGAAAGATTCCATCTTTGATGAGTATCTTCGCACTTGCCTCGTGTGATGGGAACTAAATTATTGCCTTAAGTGCAGCTTCAATGGCCTGTTTACTACCTAACTTCACTTCATCAACATGTGCAGAGCCAGTTATTTGGGCTACAAAGACCTTTGTTCCCCCAAGTATGCAGCCATGGATAGTTGTGTCTCAGGTGGACCTATGTCAAAGGCAAATTTTCTTTAGAAGGTAAACATCATCAATGCATTTGCAAAAAACAAAAAAAGGAAGACAAAAAACTATATCAGAAAACTATAAAAAAGGAAATTAAAAGTATGAATCAAGAATGCTACCAATTTTCACGATCACATAATCTAGCTCGGACGTTAACCGACATATCAACCAATTAATCATATTCATAAGCTGATAAATACTTCAGAAATAACCTATTCAATAGAAGTTCATATAGAAATAAACAAATTGGCCATATAAGAGAAATTGTATGCTGTAAACAAACACATCAAACTGCAAAAATTACAAAAAAAGTGCTAGAAGAAACATGAATTTAAAAACCATAAAGCTACAGAAAGAAAACATATGATAGACACAAAAAGGTCAATGTAAAAAAAAAAAAGGCCACAACTTAGCATTTCACAAAAGGTGATTTCCTTTAAACATGAACTCAAGTGGACTGCCCAAAAGCAGATAACATGGAAAAAGAACCACCTTCAAGCAATCGTGTTAGAAGTGGTCTTAGCCTGCCAATTTCAGCCATTAGCCTCACATTATTCTCATCTTTCTCCAGATTCTCCAATGTCTTTTCAGCTTTCTCAATAGTCAAGGCATTTTCTGACTTACTACTTGCCAAACCAACCAATATAAGTACAGCTCCATTGACTCACCTAATCTTTTCACAAAGAGATTCAGATTTTGAAAGTTCAAAAAGCAGGGACACTGCTTCCTTTCTCTCCTGAGAGTGATCATGCAATAGAAATGCAATAGAAACTTCACAATTGTCCAAACAGTGTCCCCTGCAGCCATAACTTCCTGCAGAATAAGAGAAACTTCATAAAAAGTGTAGTGAAAATTGTGCAGATAGTCAACAAATAAAAAATAGCAGCAATCCCTAGACAACCTTATTTTCATCATCATCTTCAGCTATTACACGAAGAGTTTGCAGAGATATGCAGCGTACTTTTCTGCTAACACTTTTTAGCATATCTGCAATCATAAGGATTAGATTGGCATTTCGCACAACATGCTTATTCAACCTGCTTTTATGGCAAATTTTTATGAAATAATCTAACGCTTGTAAATTATCACTTTTTGAGCTACCCGGGCTCAAGGATCTACAAGCATTGTCAAGCTGAGCAACATCTTTTCTTTGTGTCCATTCCTCAATAGTATGCCTCAGAACAATGCTGGGATTTAGATCCGCATGATTTTTTTTTTTTGTCAATGGACAGAAATGACTCATAAATAAGCTTGACGTGCAGCTTTTCATGATAGCTTTCATCAGAGTGCCATCAATATATTACTTAAGAGCACCATCAATACGTCTATCCTGCCACAATAATATTCATGGTTGCAAGACAGGTTATCACTAAAAAACAAGCGTATGTTTGGTTTATGGGAATTAAAAGAAATCTTAAAAGGAAATAGAAGTGAAAATGGTAAAGAACAATTCACTTTCATCCATTTATTTGATTGATGAAAAATAATGTCAAAAATTTTCAGTTTAATTGATAAAGAGAATTGAAATTTTAATTTCCTGGATGATGATAAAAGAGAAATTGCAGCTCTATCATTTAATAACCAATTTTAAAATTTATTTTTAGATTTTTCATTTCATATATATTTAGTGGCAATTTCTTATTGATAATAGCCATTGAAGGCTAGTAACCTCATAATGATAGCTCAACTGTCAAATGTAAACTCACATCAAAAGTAATGCAATAAATCAAAATTTAAATGTTGCTAGTGATAGTGATAGGATTTCTATAGAACTAGATAACCAATTGTCGCAACCTAACATAATTAGCAGGAAGAATTAGCCAAGGGAATGTTAGAACATCACCTCCATGTGGTATGTTACAACTTAACTAGCAATGTCAAAAGATGGTCCGAATGCCAACTCGACCCAAACTCAACTCAAAAAAACTGAGTTTGAGTTGATTAGAATAAGTTTCAAGTCGGGTTTGGGTTAAAAATTCTAACCCATTTAAATTTTCAAGCCGGATTTGGGTTGACCCATCAATAAGTAATTCTCCCAAACTTGACTGACAATGACCCACGAATCCACAACTGACTCGACATCGACCCCCAAATCCAAAATTGATCCAATACTTCGACCAGAATTTGACTTGAATAGGAATTATATCTTATGTTAAACATGTTCAACATGTAGGGTTCGGGTCAAGAAGTTGAAAGCAAGTCAACTCGGGTTGGACGTTTTAACCTGTTTAAAATTTGGGTCGAGTTGAAGTCATGCAGTTACGAACAAGTTAATTTTGGTTCAAACCCAACCACAACTAGCAAACCCAAATTGACATCCCAAAAATTAACTCAATTGTGATAAAAAGTAGGATCGGTACGCTAGGATGTCGCCTTAAAGCAACACACCACAACTTAACCTGGCTATAGTAAGAAAGTAAGGTAGGGTTGTTTATGTCTAAATTTAATATTAGATTTATTACACATGGAATTTGAGCACTATTATCAAAAGGAAGTAATGAACATAATGATTGGAAGTAGAACCAATATTATTTTTTTTTAGGAAACAAAATGGAAAGGAAAACAATCAATAGGATATTGAGAAATGTTAGCAAGTCATTACATGTTGGTAAGTGTAGAATAGGACTAAAGTGCTATAGTGGTGGAATGAAACTTGACAAATACAAGCACAATTATTAAGATGAACCATATCAAAGATATATGAATGAATCAATGCTTATGCTCCTCAAGACAAATTAGAAGATAGGTTACAAATCAATTTTAGGGAGCAATAAACAAATTAATACAAGGGGTGATTTACATAGTAGGGAAATGAAAAAATTCATTATTTTTATGGAGTAGTAAATAGAAATGCAATGAGAGAAACTATAATTGATCCAACAATATCCTAATATTTTAAGATGCCGAATACTTTCTTTACGAAATGAGATGAACACTTAATCATTTCACTTACAAAAATGTGAAATTATTAAGCTTTCAAAATAAGTCACTAAGGAACATAAACTTAAATTCTTAAGTTGAACCAAACTTATCGTAAGATAAAATAACTAGTTAAGTTTAGAAGAGTATAAAAGAGCTTTACAAAAGCCTAGAAATAAATTATAAACTGTTAACAAGTCTAAATATATGGATTGAGGAAATATAAAAAGTTGTTAAGGAAACAAATATATTTTTAAACTGTGATAATAATTGAATAGTGATGTGTTTTATAATGATTTAAAAAATTGTTAAAATTATTGCAAAGTAGCAAGCAAAGAAAATTGCTCAAGTTCTTATTTCGTAATGAGAGGTTGCAACAGTGGAAGGTAAACTAACAACAATTGTCAGCTGATGATAGTAGGAGAATAGTGGCAGATATGAGAGAGCTGACGAATGGCAATTGGAGGTGAGCGAAGGGAGAAANGAGCGGACGAATGGCAATTGGGTGTGAGCGAAGGGAGAAAACAAGTAAGTGGCAAGGGGAAGGTGGCAGCAAGATATGATGGCAAATAATGTCAATGGGAAGACAATAGACTGATGATAACAGATAGTAAAAGGCTGCAGAAAAATGGTGGTTGCAGTCGTACATTGGAACGTGTAAGCCAAAACGTGATGGGTAATGAAGAAAAGTGACAGGATGCGGCAATCGAAGAAGAATGGGTATTTACACAAACAGGCCTGCACTAGAAAATCAACTGACTAAGGCAAATTCCAAATTTTCAAAAATAAACATACAATGGTTTTTAAAATCCCCTATAAAAATGTTTTGATATTGACTCACTTCAAACCAAATATAGTAAAAATCACAACCATACATGCCTTTTATTCTACATTCATAACACTTGCAACCAAAATAAAGAGATTCAAAGATTTTAACCAAGTTGAATGCATCAAAATTTAAGTAATAGAACCTTGGTTAAAAATGAAGAAATCAAGGAAAAATAAAAATGCTATTTTAAAAATTGATTAAATCAGAGTTTTAAGAAAAACTAACTTTAAAAGAACATAATGAACAATATAATTAATTAAATTATATATTTATTAAAAAATGGCATAGAATTAGTCAAATTCAAATTCAAATTTCTTCGTTACCACTTGGGAGGGATATAGGTCCCCGTGTTTTCCTTCCCAATGTGACAAACATTTCTGTATGTGATTTCCTATGCTTTCATGATAACGATGCTATTTCGATGGTTGCTGCATAAGTTGCTACATTATCCAAGAAAATAGACCAAATTGGAATGAATTTTTTTCAAACACCTCAATTGATTGAAAAAAATTCAACAAATGCTTGACTCTCAAAGTTCATTAGAAACTATAAATTCTATTAATAGACCCAACAACTCATATTTTAATTATTATAACCAAGTTTGGAAAAATCATTCAAACTTTAAGTGGAATAATTATTCTAGTGGTGGAAGTAAAAAATGGGGGAACAATTAAGTAAACCCGTTGGGAAACTAGAACAATAAGGGGAATTCTAACTTTAGACCTACTTATCCTCTTGGATTTAATATTAATCAACAAGTTAAGGAGATGTCAACATTTATAAGTTAAGGAGTTGCCTGTTGGAAGCTGTCGGTCGCCGGAATCGAAATTCTGTCACTCACTTCTGAAAAACATTTTATATATATATATATATATATATATATATATATATATATATATATATTTAAGTTTGTAAAAATATGAAATCAACTGA
>JXCR01141298.1:7231-17529 GCA_002079205.1 Phalaenopsis hybrid cultivar
AAAAACTTGTTTGCTTCTTCATGTGACGAGATTGCACCAGATGCACGAATAATATCTAATGGTTGATTTCCTATCAACCACCTCTCCTATCTAACTAGTATCGGTTAAGTCTCAATCTCATAGTTTTCAATTCTTTTGAAGAGCAAATCATATCCAGAGATTATCTTCAATTATCTCAAGATTTTGTTCACTACTTCTAGATGATCCTCATTAAGATTATTCAAGGGCTAGCTTACTACACTGATTGTGTATGCAATATCAGGTATTGTGTGTGATAGTTAAAGTAGTTTGTGCACAAGTCTTTGGAATTTTTCTTAGTGAACTCGACTGTTTTCATCACTTGTGTTCAAACTTTTATTGGAAGCATGAATGTGTCGACAGTTTACACTCACTTAGCATGTCTAAAATGAACTTCTTTTGGAATATGACAATTCCCTCCTTGCAATATCAGGTATTGTGTGTGATAGTTAAAGTAGTTTGTGCACAAGTCTTTGGAATTTTTCTTTGTGAACTCGACTGTTTTCATCACTTGTGTTTAAACTTTTATTGGAAGCATGAATGTGTCGACAGGTTTACACTCACTTAGCATGTCTAAAATGAACTTCTTTTGGAATATGACAATTCCCTCCTTACACCAAGCCATCTCCATTCCCAAAAATATTGAAAGGTCCCAAAGTTGTTAATCTCAATTATGTTGCAAGCATCATTTCTTAGTCTGATAATTTCCTTTGAATTATTACAAGTCAAGAAGATATCATCTACATATATTATGATAGTATCAATTTTGCCTTTAGGATTGGATTTAACAAACGGTACCATGATCGGATTGACACTAATGGTAGCCATTTGTAATCATTGTTCTAGCAAACCAGTCAAAAAAAATATAAGAAGATTGCTTCAAGTCATATAATGACTTCTTCAACTTGCAAACAAACATGTTATTCAACCAATTTGCCAAGCTCGATACTTCTTCATTAAGGTCGTCATTCAAGAAGGCATTTTTGACATTAAGTTGGTATAAGGTCAATCTTAATTCTACAGGAGAGAGTGGAATCCGAACCACATTAAGTTTGGTAATAGGTGCAAAGGTTTCCTAGTAGTCAATCCCGTATGAACACATAAAACCCTTGGCAACTAGTCTAACTTTGAATCTCTCTACACTTCCATTTGTTTTATATTTAACCGTGAATATCTATTTGCAACCTAAAAAGTTTTTTTTTATAAGATAACCTTGTAGGTGTCCATGTGCTATACTTCTCTAGAGCACAAATTTCTTCCTCAAGTGTCTGTTTTAATGTTGGAACCTTTAGAGCCTCTTAGATAGAGTTGGGAACCTACACACTACTAAGCTCTGTGACAAAAACCTCGTAAGATGGTAGCAAGTTCCTATAAGCTGCATATCTTTCAATTGAATGACTGGAGCTACCTCAGATATCTTTCATATATACAATTGGTTGATTAAAGTCATCAACCATCGGTGCAAGAGAGTCATAAGTTGAAGAATCAGTGTCATTATTATTATTATCAGGAGCACTTGATTATGGTTCTTGATAGTCTTAGGTCTACATACTCAGTGGTCCTTCCTCTAGTTTACACACAAAAAAATCATGATTATTCGTGTTACGTTGAGGTGGAGTAGAGACAATCGGAACAATTTAAGTGACATAATTTGGTTCTTCAAGTGGAGCTAGTTGAGGGACAAATTTTGGTTCAATTAAAGGAAAATTGGCCAAAATATCTTGAAAAAAATCTCAAATCCGATATTCCCTAGAATTCTAACCATGAATTTCAGAATTAGGAAAATAAGATTTCTTCACAAAAGAAGGTGATATCCATAGAGTTGTACATTTTTCTAGTGGTTGAAGAGTAACATTTTTACCATTTCTTTGTTGGAGTAACAAAGGAATATGCATCTAAAAAACTCGGGATCAAATTTGATGCATTTTTGTTGATGAATGTAAATAAAGGCAAAACATTACGGAGAATTTAAAATTTTAGGAATAGACTAAACATCTTATTGATGAGATATGTATGTGTTTGTGAGAATGGTTTTTCCCTAAAAATACTTAGGCACGCGATTAAATAACATAATGGTATGAACCACCTTGAGTGAGTATCTATTTTTTTCTTTCACCGATGCATTTTGTTGAGTATCCATATAATAAAACTTATAAGTAATACAATTATTGAAAAGATAAGAACTAACAAAAAAATTAGAATATTTCTTAACATTATTGGTTTTAAAAATTTAAATTTTGCTTAGGAATTGGGTGAGGACCGTTGAATGAAATGATTGAAATATGATGTTCATAAGAAATTTTCATGTTATTTTTATGTGATCTATGAATGATATAAATCATCGTGCCACACTTATATTATTTACTTGTGCGGATCTCTAGATATCACTTTGAATTAAAGAAAAATAATATGAAGGCTTATATTGCGATTTAGAGCATACATGTCTGATATATTTTGTAAGTTGACAAATTTCATATTGATAAAAATTAATTTTTTAGTAATAAAATTGGAAATATTTTTTTTCCAAGTGAGTAAAATTTGAATAATCAAACCAATAATGACTCAACATGATTTGACTTTCAACTGAAANTTATTTTCGAAACCCAAACTATATATATATCTTTTATATTTAAATTAAATTTCAAAAATTATTTTTTATATTTCATATTTTCAAATCTATATCTATCCAAAAAGTTGACCGACAGCCATCTCCATTCCCAAAAATATTGAAAGGTCCCAAAGTTGTTAATCTCAATTCTATTGCAAGCATCATTTCTTAGTCTGATAATTTCCTTTGAATTATTACAAGTCAAGAAGATATCATCTACATATATTATGATAGTATCAATTTTGCCTTTAGGATTGGATTTAACAAACGGTACCATGATCGGATTGACACTAATGGTAGCCATTTGTAATCATTGTTCTAGCAAACCAGTCAAAACAAATATAAGAAGATTGCTTCAACTATAATGACTTCTTCAACTTGCAAACAAACATGTTATTCAACCAATTTGCCAAGCTCGATACTTCTTCATTAAGGTCGTCATTCAAGAAGGCATTTTTGATATTAAGTTGGTATAAGATCAATCTTAATTCTACAGGAGAGAGTGGAACCCGAACCACATTAAGTTTGGCAATAGGTGCAGAGGTTTCCTAGTAGTCAATCCCGTATGAACACATAAAACCCTTGGCAACTAGTCTGACTTTGAATCTCTCTACACTTCCATCTGTTTTATATTTAACCGTGAATATCTATTTGCAACCTAAAGAGTTTTTTTTTATAAGATAACCTTGCAGGTGTCCATGTGCTATACTTCTCTAGAGCACAAATTTCTTCCTCAAGTGTCTGTTTTAATGTTGGAACCTTTAGAGCCTCTTAGATAGAGTTGGGAACCTACACACTACTAAGCTCTGTGACAAAAACCACGTAAGATGGTAGCAAGTTCCTATAAGCTGCATATCTTTCAATTGGATGACTGGAGCTACCTCAGATATCTTTCATATATACAATTGGTTGATTAAAGTCATCAACCATCGGTGCAAGAGAGTCATAAGTTGAAGAATCAGTGTCATTATTATTATTATTATCAGGAGGACTTGATTATGGTTCTTGATAGTCTTAGGTCTACATACTCAGTGGTCCTTCTTCTAGTTTACACACAAAAAAATCATGATTATTCGTGTTACGTTGAGGTGGAGTAGAGACAATTGGAACAATTTAAGTGACATAATTTGGTTCTTGAAGTGGAGCTAGTTGAGGGACAAATTTTGGTTCAATTAAAGGAAAATTGGCCAAAATATCTTGAAAAAAATCTCAAATCCGATATTCCCTAGAATTCTAACCATGAATTTCAGAATTGGGAAAATAAGATTTCTTCACAAAAGAAGGTGATATCCATAGAGTTGTATATTTTTCTAGTGGTTGAAGAGTAACATTTGTACCATTTCTTTGTTGGAGTAACAAAGGAATATGCATCTAAAAAACTCGGGATCAAATTTGATGCATTTTTGTTGATGAATGTAAATAAAGGCAAAACATTACGGAGAATTTAAAATTTTAGGAATCGACTAAACATCTTATTGATGAAATATGTATGTGTTTGTGAGAATAGTTTTTCCCTAAAAATACTTAAGCACGCGATTAAATAACATAATGTTATGAACCACCTTGAGTAAGTATCTATTTTTTTATTTCACCGATGCATTTTGTTGAGTATCCATATAATAAAACTTATAAGTAATACAATTCTTGAAAAGATAAAACTAACAAAAAAATTAGAATATTTCTTAATATTATTGGTTTTAAAAATTTAAATTTTGCTTAGGAATTGAGTGAGGACCGTTGAATGAAATGATTGAAATATGATGTTCATAAGAAATTTTCATGTTATTTTTATGTAATCTATGAATGATATAAATCATCGTGCCACACTTATATTATTTACTTGTGCGGGTCTCTAGATATCACTTTGAATTAAAGAAAAATAATGTGAAGGCTTATATTGCGATTTAGAGCATACATGTCTGATATATTTTGTAAGTTGACAAATTTCATATTGATAAAAATTAATTTTTTAGTAATAAAATTGGAAATATTTTTTCCAAGTGAGTAAAATTTGAATAATCAAACCAATAATGACTCAACATGATTTGACTTTCAACTAAAACTACATTGACAGAATTTGAACTTGACTCATAAATACAATTTCATGGATGACATTTCCTGTTGATGCAATTATTTTCTTTGAGCAAGTATAGTCCATCATACATGTCAGCATTGTCAACTATCTTCACCAAATTCACAACTTAAATATCACAACAATTGGAATAAAATTTAGTCATATATTTTAGGTCACGAGTTAGTTTGTTAATTGAGAATATAGGTTGTTCTTTAAGTCTAGAACATAAATAAGTAGAGATGATTATCCTTTGTCAATTCTACTAATCCAATTTCTGCTACTATTGAGAATAAACCACCAGCTATTCAAATTGCAAAGTGACTTGTACAAATATTATAATTTTTTAAGACATTGATATCTACCGTCATATGATCGGAGGCTCTGGACTGTCCAATATTTTAATTGATTGTTTTGCACGCTAAAAGGTTGAGATAAGATACCCTGCTGTGCAAACATGCTGATAGGTTGCTCGCAGAAGATTGTGATGCTAATCCAAAACTGAAACTATTACTAAAAATTTTCTGCAGCATTACGATTTGCTCCATGATGAACGGGTTGAATTATGAATTCTTTTTAATTGTGACACCAACAATTGCTTGGTTCTCCCTATCATATATTCTATTAGATGACTTTCAATCTGCAAGTTTATCATGTAATTTTTAACATGTTATTTCATATAGTCATGTCCCTTATAATAATCGCACCATGGTCATCCTTTCTTAGGCTTGTTATTATGAGAGAAATTTTGAGTGTACAAGATTGATCCTTCAACAGATAGTATCATTAACTCATTTATGTTATCTTTCCTTCAAACTACTGCAAAAGCCCCTCAAGTGGTAAGGATTGGTTCAATTCTCATGATTCTTCCCTTGACTTCATCTAGGTCTTTATTGAGACCAAGAATGAATTTAACCAGTACTTTTTTTTTTCAGTAATGATCCTATACAAGGCAAAGTCAACAAGGAATTTCCAAAAATGAACCTCATGCATGTCCAATTGTAGACAACAGCATGTGAGAGTGTTGAAATATTGAGTAACAATCAATTCTCCTTGTCGCAAATCATGTGATCTAATCTCAATCTCAAATAATTCTTAAAAGTTTTCAGTGCTAAAGTAGGTTCACATGCAGCCTCCCATATCTCCTTAATTGTCCAATAGAGTAGAAAGTTTTCTCCAACTTCCATGCTAATACAATTCATTAACCAAGACATAACCGTGTGGTCCCCAGTTCTAGACCCAATATTTAGAATCAATCATTTTTTAAGCTAAATTTCTTCTGTGAGACATCAATCTTTCCCTCTGCCACAGATGTACATGAAGATAAACTAGGACCATAGAAGAAAAATATGGCCATGCAATTTATGGTTTGTGACTATGTGAGAGGTGTTTTTAGGTATTGTAGGGATCTAAGACGTAGGCCTGAATCTTAAGGTAACTTCAGAGGAAGAAGATCATGAGGTCATGCTATTTTTGGCCACAATAAGATTGTGATGCCCAAATCGAGAAGACTTGCTGCTAAAAGCAAAAGGAGGACCCTTAGTTCGAATAGTCGGATAGATGCGAACAAGAACTAAAGAGAGGGACCTTAGTTCTACTGCTCGGTTGGATGAGCGAACATGAATTAGAGGGAGGTTCACGACTTTCACGAGTTCAACATAGGGCGAGAAGTGGCCGGGTCAATTGTAAGTCATAGATTCGTGAGAAGGGGGTTTGGGCAAGCTGAATCGATCGTTGCTTTAGCGAACAAAGGGAACAGTTCCGCGACTTGTACAAATGGAGTGTTTTGGTCAAGTGGAAGAGATAAACATAAAGGAGTGTTCCATTTGGGAGGAAGAACTGAATGACGAGTCAGAGACGAAGCAGCAACCTCGAGTGTGTGTGTAAAAGAGTCAAACAACGAGCCTCAAATGAAGCAGTAACCTCGAGTGTAATTGAGGAGACGAAGCAATTATTCATGCATACGTGAGCTTCAAACGACAACGTCTGAGATTTCTATGGATATTTCATCATCGACGGTGACAAGGAAGCTTGGTTCGGAGTTTTGCTGAATTGAGTGGTTTCTAGAGACATGGAGGACGCATTGGCACTTTCAACCTCAATGATTTTGGAGATAAAGATGGAGCAAGCTAGGGAATAGGGTTGTGACCTCCAAAGCAATCGAACAGGTTTCTCAGAGCTTTGATACTATCTAGAATTCAGGAAAAAAATTTATTTCTCATTCACTCTAATGAATTACACATTACTACATGCATATATAATAATAATAGAAACAAAATAGGAATCCCTCAAAATAGGAAAAAACATAAAAATAGGATATATATAAATAAAAATAAACATCATTAGTGGAATATATTCTGAGAGAACGAAATAAATTCCTTCCTAATATGGATTTATACTTCCCTACATTTTTTTTTAAGCGACAAAATTATATAACAAGTAGTGAAAGAAATAGAAGAACTGGCAATTACAAAAAGATCGCCATCATAGAAGGAAAAACAAAAGACATTGCATCTAAATAACCAAAGGCATAGAAAGTCGTCATATCTATCCAAGAGGAGAGAGCTTCGAAATGCCAAACTATCAAGGAAGTTATAATGTCCAGTATGAAATCTAGCAAATTCAGGAGAGTAAAGAAATAAGTTTTTCATTAGTGCCTATATAAGAAAACACCTGCTAAAATCTTTAATCAACTAAAATGGATTAGATAGAATGATAAGATTGGATCAAGATTGAATCATCTAATAACCTCCACTTCCAAATAATCAAATATGGANCATCATTCTTACTAGAAGGAAGTGATCTTACTTATCTTTCTCAATCTATGTCTAAGTTTTCTTCGATGTTTTCTATGAAAAACTTATTCATTATTTTATGGGCGCTAAGCATTCCTCAGGTTTGTTTTTATCTTAAACTCCCTTCTCCACGACCAGTATTTTCCTAAGTTTTGCATGTCTCGTGTTAATTATATTAGTATTATTATATATGTTTAAATCATCACATTTTATCTTTATGAATCACTCAAGGAGAACAAATTCATGGAATTCTCCTAACTCCTTTAATTGTTGAATTCATTAAACTATAATCCTATAAAACCATTTAATTTTAGGAATATTTACATACATTCCACCCCCAATTCTATGTATTTATATATTTAACAACTAAACTTCATGTTTATATGCATGAAATTGTGTATTTTACTTTTTAAAAGTTAAAAAGACGACTTTTTTTATGTGAAATGAAAGATTTGGGTGGTATAAANATTAGAAATACAGAAAAAGAATAATCAAATCCACAGGCAGTTACCTTCTAAAGACTTTATAAACAAAACAATATATGATTCAAGAGAATGGAAAACGAGCCATTTGACTGTGCTAACCTGAGAATGTTGAGCAGCGACTCCAGCAGCAGCACCATTTGGTCCTCGAAAGACGATAGGAACNGTTTTTCATTAGTGCCTATATAAGAAAACACCTGCTAAAATCTTTAATCAACTAAAATGGATTAGATAGAATGATAAGATTGGATCAAGATTGAACATCTAATAACCTCCACTTCCAAATAATCAAATATGGATTTGGTAAATACAATTGTATTATCACACAGAGAAGAAATAGTGTGAGCAACAGAGAGCCACTTAATAGGCTTAATAAAGCAAACATGAGCATGACTATTGAGGTAACAAAAATCATTAAACTTCTCAACTTACCTGCAGTGAAAAACCAACCATCTTAGAGAAAGCTGTGATTGATACATCTTTCCCTTCTCTTTCTATCTGTCAATAAAGAGGTTAGAGGAGCACACAAACAAAGATGGCAAACTTGAACATCTAGAATACTTGAAACATTTTGTAATCATACCTTCGCCTTTCCGATCGGAATACTGAAGCTAGAATCTAATACTTCAGCTGAAACAGGGAAGGACTCTCCATATCTGAAAAAAACGGATGGGAAATGAGTCAGCTCAGTATGTGCTATACTTCGCAGTTCAAATGATTAGCCGTGTTTGAAAAATACAAACAATATTTCATTCTCCAGGAAGATGACAGGATCAGGGTCCCTGATAGCAGCCTTAAGTAAGCCTCGAGCATCCTCTGAAGAATAAGGGCTTAAAACCTTCAACCCGGGACAAGATCCATACCAAGCAGCATAACACTGCAGAATGTTTTGCCATCTTTAATACTCCGAAATTCTATTCAATATATTTGCTTGTTGAAAATTATACGTTACAAATCCATGGTGATAATTGCAAGAGAAAATTCTCATTAAAACTCAGGGCTATTTATATACATAGCACGTAAATCTTATGTATTTACATATCTCACACCTAAACTTTCATATTTACACACAAAGCACTCAAATCTTTAATATCACATCAAAAATAGTACTATTGCCATTTTAGAAAAATGAAATCCACCTTTTTATGCATAGTTTTAAGCACAGAAGTGCAATGCAAATATGAGACATGTAAATTCATAAGAACTGTGTAATAGTTATGTAAGTTTCCCATTCAAGTTCAAAATGCTCAAGAAACACATAATAAAGGTCCCTCCGAAAAATCATGTCTGGGCATGAAAATTGCCTTTCATTGTGAAGTTTGACTAAACAACTAATAATTCATGGAAAGCGACAACCGTGCATAACATAAGTAGTTAGAAATATAGAAAAAGAATAATCAAATCCACAGGCACTTACCTTCTAAAGAATTTATAAACAAAACAATATATGATTCAAGAGAATGGAAAACGAGCCATTTGACTGTGCTAACCTGAGAATGTNGCTGGTACAACAAGTAGTTGCTTCTAATGTTTGACAATCTATACATATCCAGCACACTTTAGACCATTCCACTGATCAGGCGAGTCAATCTTCAGATGAGGAATGACAGGTCTATTCTAGGAGAAAGAAGAACAGGAGATGACTCGAGCTCGAGAATTTATTGGATGATACATTGGTTAATACTGGAAATGACACTCATCTTACTAATATATTAGTTGGCTCCTTCCCTAAAGCTAGAGGCAGAGGCAAGGCAAAATTGGATCGCTCTGATTGAGAGGCCATTAATAAAACTTCATATTTGAAGTCTCATTAATTACAAGCTTACAATTTTTAAAAACTACTTCAAATATGGGGATGAGCAGCAAGCTTGTAATTAATAAGAGTTATATGAATGTTACTAAGGCTACCCTAAACCCTATGAATTTGAAATATGAAGCAAGTCAACTATCATATCGTGTAGCTTGGGAAAAGTAAGTTATTTGATATGCCTCAAAGATATCTAATTTCAATTTAAATGGATACCAATATTGATAAAATTATCAAATATGTTGCTTCAAACATCACTAACGTAAGATGGCAAGAACATCACATTCTTAGAAGACACTATAGTGACCATCACATCTTTATAGTTCACTATTATACAAATTTTAAGAGATTAAATGTCCCAATGAATTTAAGCTTAAGAAAACTAATTATATAAGAATTTTCTGTAACTAGACAAAATATCAAATAATAGCTTAATAAAGAAGGAAAAAAAGAAGTAAACTTATATAAATGAATCATCATCAGTATTATGCTTATTATTCCAACTGTTGCTGGTTTA
>JXCR01141298.1:18464-43229 GCA_002079205.1 Phalaenopsis hybrid cultivar
AAAAAGCTAGCAGATTTCACTAGCGTAAAACTGAAAGTAGGAAGCTGGTACCTCCTTGTGCGAAGTTGAAAATTTTCTCGTTGACGCAGATGCCGCCATTGGAGTCCTCTCAAAAGCTTTACCGAGAACTTAAAACAAACTAATTTTATTTCAAAAAAATCAAAATTTGATAATATTAACATAGAAACTCACCGGTTTTACTTAGAAAAGTTACATTTTTAGCCGAAGCAATGAAGTCTGAGCAGAGAACCTTCCTCCTTGTGAAGCTCAACATGATCGTACCAGGAACAGAAGCTGAAGTTGAATGTCTTTATATTGCTTCTTGAAGAAAAAAGGAGAAGAGGCGAACCGCTAATATAACAGCTATAAAAAAGGCGATAAGTAAGGATTATACCGTCGAGATTGGCTTAGAACCTGCTCTGCTAATTTTCAAGGAAGGAAGACGAAGAAGAAAATGTTATCCTGAGAACTTTGGAGGAAGGAGACTCATAAAACTGGCCGCATTTGAAAACAGGGCGAACGCTTCGGTGGCGAATCGCGAGGGTTTTACGGCGATCCGGCCTATCCACATGCAAAGAAAATGAATTTTTTATTTTTTTTTTTTTTTGGTAAATTTACAGCATGACACACAATTGNAGGAGGAAGGAGCCTCATAAAACTGGCCGCATTTGAAAACAGGGGCGAAAGCTTCGGTGGCGAATCGCGAGGGTTCTACGGCGATCCGGTCTATCCACATGCAATGAAAATGAATTTTTTATTTTTTTTTTTGGTAAATTTACAGCATGGCACACAATTGTAATGAATTTACACACTTAAAAATTAAGATTTGATATTTGCATTTTTAGGATTTTTGTGTCATGAACTTAGATATAAAAATATATATTTCACTTTTATAATCACATTGATAATAATGATTTGATTGATGCGCTTGTACATATAAATTTTTTGGGTTGTATGTGTAGAAATATAAGAATTATATGGTATGTATGTGATGCATGCTAGAAAATTCACGACAGTAAATTGGTAGATTATCTTTTTAACGTGATATGAAGATTTATCACACGCTCATAAAAAGAGATAGCAACTAATAATGNATCACTTTTATATAATGACAGTGATAATAAAAATTTGATTGATGTGCTTGTACATATGAATTTTTTGGGGTTGTATGTGTCGAAATATAAGAATTATATGATATGTATGTGACACATGCTAGAAAATTCGCGACAGTAAACTAGTAGATTATCTTCTTAACGTGATATGAAGATTCATCACACGCTCATAAAAAGAGATAGCAACTGATAATAATACCATAACTTTTTACGTAGAAAACTCGGAAAGGGAAAATCACGGGGAGTGACTCAGCTGAAGAGTTTCACCATAAAAGGAATATTATAGTTGTATCCACTTATTTCACAGGCGGACAATGGTTACTAGGTTTCGCAAGTTACGATGTTGACGGCCGACAATGGTCGGTGGCGGTCGACGGTGGTTGTCGGTGATCAATGGTGGTCGATTGCGATCGACGGTGGTCGACATTGTCAGGAGTGTTCGACAGCAATTGACGGTTATCGATGGCGGTCGACGGTGGTCAACGACGATAGGAGTGGTGCTAGACTTCAGTTTCTTCTCATAACTTCAAGTTTCTTCTCAAGCTTCAAGGTCTCCTCCTCCCTCATGAGATGGAAAGGGCTCCGTTGATAGAGTTCTATATACAATTAATACAAGAATAAATATCACTTTGATCAGACACATCATAGAGCTTCTCTTAATCAAACGTCGTTGAATGAACATTTGAGTGTCTTCAGAATGTTGAAATTGAACGATCTTTGTCTCATTGGATTCATCTCGCCGAAATGCTCGATTTAACTATGAATTTTCCATGTTTGACATATATTAGACCTCTTAAATGTGTTTGGAAAACTGATAAACATGATTTAATTTGATCAGGGTTTGATTTGGTTCAGATTTGACCAGTTGTGATATCATTGAGTTTGTCTCATCGAGCCATTCAGTTTTACTGTAAGTTTGCTGAAATCGGAGATATTGATGGCTTCTAATTGAAGTTTTAATGTTTCTTGTTCAAAAAATTACCTCAAAATTTTTTTTATGAGATTCATATTATATGATGGATTGTTGATGGCGTATTATTATGTAAATGCCAATTTTTTTAATTCTTAAAGTTGAGTTCTACTAATTAAGGATTAAAATGTGCTTCACATGAGTATCCAAATTGGAGGGGAAAAAAACATCTTCAATAACTCTTTCATAAAAGTTGTCAAAACCATCTCTATTAAATACGAGTTCAAAGGGGGCTCTAACAACGACTTTATATATGTTTAAATTTATGAACCCAGATTTATATATTTATAATAATTTTATAAAGTCACAATTTCAAACAGAAGTATACGTATCGCTCAAGTAATACAGGGCTCTAGTGGAGTCCCGTTTATCGATCCCACAGAGCTCTAGTGGAGTCCCGTTTATCGATCCCACAGGGAAGCGAGGTAAGAGGTCCTCAGTCAAATCATAGTCTACTACAATTAGTCCTTAATTTGGAATGTCGATTAAAATGATATTTTATCTAGCAACTACTCCTAAATGCAAGTGTTAAATGTAAAGATAATTATTATAACTAAATGCAAATATTAATTCTAAAGATAACCCTTTTTGGATGGATTGGTTTGGATAATACATAACTAAATGCAAATATTAATTCTAAAGATAACCCTTTTTGGATGAATTGGTTTGGAGAATGTAACTAAATGTAAATATTAATTCTAAAGATAACCCTTTTTGGATGAATTGGTTTAGAGAATTTCTTTAGTTTGGAATGTCAATTGAAATGATGTTTTATCTAGCAACTACTCCTAAATTCAAGTGTTAAATGTAAAGATAGTAACTATAATAAATTCAAATATTAATTCTAAAGATAACTCTTTTTGGATGAATTTGTTTGGAGAATTTTGAGATATTAAAAACTACTATTCTTATGTAATAAATTGGATAATGTAAAGGAATGAGATGCATTAAATATTGTATGTGCCAAATATAAGCAATCATATTATTTACCCTTTGGTCCAGGCATAAAGAATATTGATTAATCCTATGCTTGTTTACTGAATTTGTGGCTAGGCTGAGAGGATACCGGCTCTCCTTTGGAGCTCCCACGTTCCCCTCGCCTGAGGGCTAACATCTCCTCTTCAGTACTCAAATAATAGGACCGAATTGAGGATTTTAGTCTGTCACCCTAAAATCTCCAATTCTACGCCCNAATGCATTAAATATTATATGTGCAAAATAGGAGCAATCCTATTCTTTACCCTTTGGTTCAGGCATAAAGAACATTGACTAATCCTATGCTTGTTTACTGAATCTGTGACTAGGTTAGCAACATACCGGCTCTTACTTCGGAGCTCCCACGTTCCCCTCGCCTGAGGGCTAACATCTCTGCTTCAGTACTCAAANTTGGTAAATTTACAGCATGGCACACAATTGTTATGAATTTACACACTTAAAAGTTAAGATTTGATATTTGCATTTTTAGGATTTTTGTGTCATGAACTTATATATAAAAATATATATTTCACTTTTATAATAACAGTGATAATAATGATTTGATTGATGTGCTTGTACATATAAATTTTTTTGGGTTGTATGTGTAGAAATATAAGAATTATATGGTATGTATGTGATGCATGCTAGAAAATTCCCGACACTAAACTTGTAGATTATCTTTTTAACGTGATATGAAGATTTATCCCACACTTATAAAAAGAGATAGCAACTAATAATGACACCATAACTTTTAAAGTGGAAAACTCAGAAAAGAAAAACTATGGGGAGTGACCCAGCTGAAGAGTTCAACTGTAAAAAGAAGATTACAATTTCAATCACTTATTCAACAGACGGGTAATGGTTACTAGGCTTCCTAAGTTATGATGTTGACGGCCTACAATGGTCGGTGGCGGTCGACGACGGTTGTCAGTGATCAATGGTGGCCGAATGTGATCGGCGGTGGTCGACGATGCTAGAAGTGCTCGACAACAATTGACAGTTATCGACAGCAGTCGGCTGTGGTCAACGACGATAGGAGTGGTGCTAGACTTCAATTTCTTATCACAACTTCAAGTTTCTTCTCAAGTTTCAAGGTCTCCTGCTCCCTCATGAGATGTATGGGACTCCGTTTATAGAGTTCTAGATGCAATTAATACAATAATATAAATCACTTTGATCAAACACATCATAGAGCTTCTCTCGATCAAACGTCATTTGATGGACATTTGAGTGTCTTAAAAATGTTGAAATTGAACGATCTTTGGCTCATTGCATTCATCTCGCTGAAATGTTTGATTTTACTATGAACTTTTCATATTCGACATCAATTAAACCTCTTAAATGTGTTTGGAAAACTTATAAACATGGTTTAATTATTTGATCAGGGTTTGATTTTGTTCAGATTTAACCAGTTTTGATACCATTGAGTTTGTCTCATCGAGCCAGTCGATTTTACTGTAAGTTGGCTGAAATCGAAGATCTGGATGGCTTCTAATTGAAGTTTGAATGTTTCTGGTTCAAAAAATTACCTCAAAATTTTTTTTATGAGATTCATATCGTATGATGGATTGTTGATGGCGTGTCATTATGTAAATAACAATTTTTTAATTCTTAAAGTTGAGTTCTACTAATTAAGGATTAAAATGTGCTTCACATGAGTATCCAAATTGGAGGGGGAAAAACATCTTCAATAACTCTTTCATAAAAGTTGTCAAAACCATCTCGAGTTATTACAAGTTCAAAGGGCTCTTCATTTCGCACTTCTCAAACATACATAAACCAAGGACTCGAACACCTTGCTCAACAACAGGCAAGGAGAAAACAAGAGCCTATATGCTTACATCACCTGTTTCTAGAATGGATGCTGGAAGTGAGAAATCTGAAGCCTGAAATAGCCAAAACAACCCTGGAACGAGGGGTCTGAAGTTAGCAGTTCATGTATGACTTAAACTTATTTAAACTTGCCATTTTTGCATGTGCTAGAAATGGTGAACGATCACATACTCGCCAAGGAATACCTTCAGAACTCTTTGAAGGATAAGCCAAGATCGTCCGAGCACACCCCAAAAAAATGAAAGGATGGGGTGGATCGCAATGGATGAGAGACAGGCAATGCTCCACCGGTCACCAAAACAGTAACTATTAGTCTTGGGATCAGCAGGGAAATAACAGGGGCATCGTGACTCGAAGCAGCACTCTAAATATCATTCGGAGCGGCTGCATGATTATAGAGAAATGTAGGGTTTTACATCTCTCAATGTGTCAATGACCAAAATAATCTAGATCATTCAAAACAAGGATTATTTCAAGGCGCCCCGAGCTTCACAGGACTCTAAGAGGTACTGTCAGTACAATCATAACCACAACCACTACATAAAGGAGTGACATCACCTCCAGAATTTGATAGAGGAGTTCATTTGTGTCGAGAAGCTCAAAGAGTTTGTAACAGTCAGCTTAAATTTGCAGTGAAACGACAAAGGTCCAGTGGGAGAGCCACTAAAAGGACCAATCAGAGCAAATGAAGTCCAGCCATCTTGGGGGGGGGGGTTACGTGACTCTCCATCTTAAAGAGACAACTTTCTGCGCGAGGTATGATCTGTCATCACATATACGCGTAATCCATTGACTTTTCAGACAAGGATNTTTGTCATCACATATACGCCTAATTATTTATCCTTTGACTTTTCAGACAAGGATCTCCTGCCGAAGCAGAATCCCTACAACAAGTCAATCATTGTCACAACACTGATCAACAACTATTAGGTGGATAGTATCCTCTTTGATACTAGAAGTTTGATTAACATCTTGTTCAAGACAATGTTTGATCAGATCAGCTTGAAGACCAACCGATCAATAGCACCGGCCAACCCAATATTCAAATTCTCCGGCGAAGGGAAGGACGTGCTAGGTCTTGTCGCCCTCACCATCTCTTGGGGAGAACCTGAGGAACAGTACAACAGCATAAAGGATTTTCTCGTGGTGGATTCCTAGCGACCTACAATGTTAACTTCAGTCAACCACTCCTGAACAGCTACCAGGTGATAGCTTTTACCTACAATGCAGTGGTAAAGTTCTCAGGTGAAGGGGAAGTAATTAAGATAAATGGAAACTCGGAGCATTCTAGAAGCTACAGTTTGTGAGCAATTTCTAGCATCGACCGTGAATCACTCGGCATCCATATCCAAAGGGAGAGGGTCTCGAGACCAGTGAGGTCATCCTTCAGGTGTCAGTGTCCAACGCAGAACCAAGGAAATTTTATTTGATCAGTGAACACTTTGACGCAACATTCAAGAGTCAACAAGTACAAACACTTTGAGAGCACCAAGAAGTGTTCAATTTTGTAGCGTTTAGATCGACACGACGTGTAGCGACTGAACATCAGTGCCTACTCTCAATCGATCCAACATAAGATCCAGTCGACTGCTAGAACTTTGGTTGAACCCATTTTAGAGGAGGTACGAAAGTTGTTAGACGTTAGCTACATCCGTAAAGTCCAGTACCCAACCTAACTCTCTAACGTTGTCATGGTCAAGAAAGTCAATGATAAGTGACGGATGTGCATTGACTTCACCAACCTCAATGTCGCTTGCCTAAAAGATACCTTCCACTGCTGAAGATTGATACCTTGGTGGACGCAACGATCGGGTATTTAATCATGAGCTTCTGTGATGCCTACTTTGGTTATCACCAAATAAAGATGCATCATGTTGAAGCAGAAAAAATCACCTTCATCATGACAAAAAGGCATATTCTATTTTAATATAATGTCCTTCCGGCTTAAAAATGTTGTGGGATTACCAGTACCTCCTTGATGTAATTTTTTTTAATCAGAAAGAAAGAAATATTAAGGTGTATGTCGATGATATTCTGATTAAAAGTAAAACACCCAGACAACACATTGAAGATTTGAAAGAAACCTTCAAAACACTTAAAATTTTAGCATGAGACTAAATCCCTCTAAGTTTACCTTTAGAACGTCGGTCGAAAGGTTTCTCAGCTTTCTATTGACCCCAAAGGATCGAAGGCCAATCCGGAGAAAGTTTATGTTGTCTAGGACATGCCACCTCCACGAAATACCTAGGAAACTCAAAGGTCGACTGGTCGAATTGTCGGGCTCAACCGCTTCATCTCGAAATCAAGCAACAAGCGTACGACATTCTTCAAAACATGGAGAAAGAATCAGTGTTTCGAATGGACTACCGATTGCAAGGAGATGTTCAAACTTGAAAGATTCATTGGTATTACCCCCATTGCTCCAGAGTTCAAAACTGATGAAAGAAATATCATAGTATGTCGAAGTGAGATGAGAGGTTGACAACTCAATCTGGTCCAAGTAGAGGAAGGAAAGCATTACCTGGTCTACTACAAGAATCGAGTACTTCATGGCGCTAAAACCATGTATCCAATTAAAATAAGCTTTACTTTGATTGTTTTCGCTTGCAGACTTCGTCTGTACTTCTAAATGCATCAGATCCAAGTTATCATGATCCATCCATTGAAGTCAGCAGTTACACACCCAGAGCACTCGGTAGACTTCTAAAGCGAGCAGTGGAGCTTAGTAAATTCAATATCACATGGGTCCCTAGGACAACAATCAAAGCCCAGGTGATTGCAAACTTTTGGCTAACTTCTCCATGACAGAGGAGCAGAATGAAGGATTTATCTCTGATGATAGGATGTGGACCTTATACGTCAAAGGACCTTAAAGCAAATAACAATAGGGTTTGGCCTAGTTCTGTGTGCCTGATCGGAGAGCAACTCTACCAGTCAGTCTCAGTAAAATTTGACATCACAAACAATCAGACAAATTACGAAGTGTTGATCGCTGGACTCTGTCTCTCCTAAAAAATAGGCACTCGAGACCTTGAGGACTGACTCCCTATTAATTTTGAGTCAAGTTAACAGAGAATTCAAAGTCAGGAACGAGATGATGGACAGATAGCTAGCAATACGAAGAAAGTAATCATAAGATTTAACAGTTTTCATTTCGAGCACATTAGCCGGGAGGACAATCAAGTAGCTAACATTCTCTCCAAACACGTCTATTTGAGTGGAATACCGATAAAACTCACCTTGCTGACAATTGACGAGTCGGAAGCCATGGAGATAGTCACGGATGGGACCAAGAGCTAGGTGGATCCTTATATCCACTATCTACAAATCAGGAAAATAGAGGAGAGCGCCAATGATTTAAGACGATTCTGAATCAAAGCCACCCTGTACCTATTAATCGACGGATAGTTGTTCGAGAGGTCTGTTACTTCGGTATACCTGAGATGCCTAAGGGAAGATGAAATCCAAGATATGCTCTGAAAAGTGCACTCAAGAGAATGTGATAACCACTCTAGAGAAAAATCCTTAGCTTACCACATACAAAGGCAAGGATACTTCTGGCCGACACTCCTTCAAGCTCTTGCATAATTTTCAAGAAGGTGTGAGCAATGTAATAAATACACGTCATTACATCATCAGTCGGCTCTGAGGCTGCAACCTATAGTCAGTTCTTGCTCCTTCTCCATGCGGGACTAGACATTTTCAGGCATTCTCCTTTGTTGAAGGGCCAGGAGAGTTCCTCCTGGTGGAGATCGACTATTTTTTGAAATGGATCGAAGCAAAGCCCCTTGCACATATCAATGCAAAGGCGGTGAGGATTTTCATATGGTCCAACTTGATCTGCAGGCATGGGTTGCCGCGCATAATTATCACTGATAATGAGAGTCAATTCACACATCAACGAGTGAAAGACTTCTACGCGAAGTAGGGCAATGACCTGGAGTTTGCTTCAGTTCATCACCCTAGGACGAACGGGCGGGCCGATGCAGCTAACTAGCTCGTTCTAAACTTGTTAAGGAAAAAAGTCGAATGAGCCAAGGGAAGTCAAGCAGAACAGTTACCGTCAGTGCTTTGGGCAATCTGCACTGGTGAATTGGCCTGCATGGTGAGATGGGCGGCCGGTAAGATGGCAGGAGTGGCCAGTTGGGAGGAGTATAAACATCTAACACGTACATCTCCTTGATAGCTTGAATCTAGACTGACTTTTTGGTCAATAATTGGCCTTGATTCCAATGTATTGATGAGTTTATTGTCTAGCTAGAAGTAGGATATGTTGCTCTGCCACAACTATACTAAAAATACATGCATCTTACTCGAGGTGATGAAAGAAAAAAAGAGCTTAGGCATTGAAGATAAAATATGCGAGTTTAGTAGAATAAATGTGTAAGTTCCCCTTTTGTGTTCTTTTACTATGGTGTCCCTCTGAAGGACTTCTCCTCGATGTTACTCGTCATCTTATTGATGACTCGATCCGCTCTCACCGCACCTTGAAGGATGTTGAATCCGGACGCGCCCAAAAAATAGAGCGTTAGACTGAAGGAAGAGTGTGAAAGAGGGAGAGAAGAAGAGAGATGAAAAAACTTCCCCTGAATAGGGAAAATGGGGCTTTCGTTGGCTTTCTGACCCATTTTATTCCATTTGAAAAATGTATTACAAAGTAGGGTGAGCCAAGTCCTCCTCATGCACCATAATGCCCTCATATTTATAGAAGATAGAATGGACAATAACATATAAAAATTATATATTCAACTCTACTTAAAAGAGAAGAACAAAGACATTTTAGTCCTTTTGTAGGCCGCTGGATAGTCTCAAGATTCATGAAATAATTTTGGAGTGCAAATATTTTAATAAGAATATTTACTTTACTAGAGAGTGCTAGATCTTGGTTGAATGTATTTATATGCATCCACATAATTTTTATGTATTTACATATCTAACAAATAAATTGTAATTTTTATACTTATAACACTTGTATTTTTAATATCATATCAAAAACATCCCTATTTCTAATTTTTAAATGTCAAATGACCATATTATGCATGATTTTATAATATTAACGTGGTGTTTGACTGCAACTTTAATTTAAGTTAAATAGGATTTACCAAATTCAATAAATCTAGATTTATCAAATTATGATTCTACTTGCGAACAACAACAGATGCCAGTGGAATAAATCTATATCCTAGTCAGATTTATTAAATCTAATTTACGTTGTATAAGTGACGAAACATGTGAAGAAAAAAAAGCGAGAAAATGTGACAAAATTAGATTTAACATAACATTAGATTTAATTTGTAATATTTTAATGATTGGTTGGATTTAAGATACACACACACACTATTTACAGTTCCACACATGAGAATAGTTCCATCTCTCAAGAAAAAAAAGTTCATAAAACAGAAAGATATCACCAATGGCCATCTGAACTCCACGTCCCAACCCGCTCTCATCCTCGAACAATATTCACCTCCCTATTTCATTTCCACATTACCCATCCTCCATTCCCCAACTCCTCCCCCTTCCTCCATTCCCCCACTCTCATTCCATCAACAGAAAACCCACAACAGAACAGTAATGCTTCTGGTATCACCACCATTAATCTAACCTCATGCCCTGAATCAAATCCTCATCTGAAGAAGATAACACATCAAACCGAGACAGCAACGTCCATGTCCCCATACAAAACCTCACCTTGGACCTCCTGCACCAATCCCTACATCATTCCACCTGATCAGACCGACCTCGTCCCTCCGAATTTCCCCCAAAGATCATATCTTTACCGGCCACCAAGTCGGCAAGATTCGAATTTGGAAAATGTCGGCCAAAAACGCCCAAATTCATATCCATCCAGGCACCCTACCTTGCCTTAAAGACTACCTCAAGAGCACGATAAGCAGGCATAAGATCAGACATTCAGATGCGGTAACGTGCCTCGCCCTAGACGACGACACGGGTTTCTCAACTCCGGTTCATGGGACCGGTAGCTAAAACTCTGGCGGATTACTGATTCACGATGTCTCGACGAGACGACACCGTTAATGCGGTAATTATAGGGGGATGGGTTTGTTTTTCCCGATTCGGCCGTCGGGACGCTTAAGGTGTGGCGTGTTGAGCCTAAGGGTAAGAGTCAGACCGGTCGGAGGGTTGTGGAAGTCGAGGTGCTGGTACGACAAGAGTCGGCGGTGACGGCGTTGGGTGTGCTTGGGTGCGCGGGTATTTTATTGTGGATCGTCGGATGGGAGGGTGACATTTTGGGTGGGAGATGTCTAAATGCACTCCCACAAAAATTATATCAATGTTTTTACCAAAATTAGCTTAAATAAATTTTAATAAATTTGAATTTATGTTGAGATGAGTTAAGAGCTTAATATTTAATTATTTTTTTTTATATTATAATCCCAACAAGAATATATTTTCAACCTAACAAATCAAATACTTTTTATTTTCTCTTGAAAGTTGTTTTTTTCCAATAAATTCGATCTCAAATAAACAGTTCATACATTGTTCTTAAGATGACACTAAATATTTTGGAACTGAGTAAAATAAATGACTAGTTTATAAAACATTTCATTGCATTAATCAATATAAATTTAAGAATTTTTAAATAGATAATTACATATATATATATATATATATATATATACATACACATATATATATATATATATATAGCATAAAATTCTTATTGCACATCAAAATGTCTTGGGCACACCAACTAAAGACATCTTGCAGATGACAGATCATGAGCCAACAAAGGATGACCCATAACCCAACCAGCCCTTGTATACCAAAAAAATGGTGGACCTCACATAGTACTCGTCAGACCGTTGATTTTATAGGCGCCCATGAGCACAACGGGCCATATATATGTTCAGGCTGAAATACCTCTGTTGTACATGTATTTTATGAGTGCGTGCGTAATTGTACAATAACTCATTCCTATAAATAAGAAGTATATTTCATGAATAAATGTTACTCAAATCTTTTGCAAATCATTTGTCCCTTACTGTGCTATTGCTCTCTTTTTTTTCTCTCTCTCCCTTCCATCCTTCAAGTCTCTTTTCCTTTGACTTGTCGGGACAAATTTTAATTCAACACTTATATATTTACATATTCAAATCAAAATTTAGACAATAATTTTTCTAAACCAAGACACATTTATTGATGCTCATGACAAAAATATGTCAGTTTAGATACTAAATATATATATATATAATCTTCTTATATACGATCATATATCAAACATTCATGAAACAACATGATCATTAAAAATCATATATATATGATCAAAACTCACTCTCCATCACTCTGAGAGAACAAAAGAGAAGATCAAGGGTCAAGACATTCCGCTGCAGATATGGCAAACCTATAAGGATAAGTATTGGCGTACTGAAACGAGAGAGAGAAACCGCCGGGAAGAGGGCGGCCGCCGTTCAGCAGGCAGTCGTTGAACCCGATCCTCCGCAGGACGGCGGGATTGATCTGACGGGCGGAGCTGAACCAGCCGCAGGCCAGATGAATCCTGGCCATCGAACACCTGCTTCTCTCCGGGCACGTGCTCAGCACGTTCACCGTGTACGTCGGAATGCCGTCCGGCATCGGCTCCGTCGGCTGCTGGTGGAGCAGTATGTCGTCCTTTGTACAGTCCAGCTCCCCCACTCGCTCTGGCTCTGCCGTTACTGCTCCACTCCGACCTGCTTCCATCACCCCTCGTCAGGAACGCTAAACCAATCAATACCTTCCTTTTCTTCTACTTTTTTTTTAATATTTTATCATAAAAAAATGTAATAAAAATAATAAAAAAAAAATAAAATAATCAATTATTGAATTGATGGCATTGCCATGAACCGAGCAATAATAAGACTGGGAGTTATTTAATAGAGTACATTTTAATGGGTTTCGCATGAGAACTGAAGCAACAGTGAGCTAAAGGCAGCAATGGCAAGGAGACATTCGGCGCATTTATTATGTATATATATGAGCGCGTGGGGGGAATCTTTCTCCGCTTAGCAAATTTTCATAATCAATTATGATTAAAATAGGTCCAATATATAAATATCTAATTTCATTTATGTTGGAATATAGATTAAATTAAATTTATGGGAATTTTTATACGTACCACACGATTTTTATGTATTTGTTTGATGCAAGTAGGTTGTAAACGAGTCGAGTTTGAGCGAGCTCCGACTTGACTCGTGTTCAGTGTGTTTGTGTTCGACTCGATTTAAATATTTGTGTTCGTGTTCGGCTCGAAATTGACTCGTAAAAATTAAATTGAAAAAAATAGAGGTAAAGTATGAGATACGAACCTGAATAAACAAGACACTAACCATATTATCACACGAGATATTATAACGTAAAATTAGATATAAATATATATAATATATTATTATATAAATAATTATATAATTTTTTTTTTATTTAGAGATAAAAGGAGCAGAACACGAGCGAATAAAGAGCTGTTCTTGTTCGGCTCGTTTATAAATAAAGCATTAAAAATTTAATTGTGTTCAGCTCGTTCGCTACTTAACGAGTCAAACACGAGTAGTTCGCAAACAACGAGCTTTTTTGACAGCCCTAAATCCAAGTTATATTTTTTATGTAAGAATTGTGTAAATCCTCATAAATTTACTTAAAGAATGCAGGTTTTATTATATCCATTGTCATCGTGATTAAAATTTTAAGGAAATATTTATATTAAAGAGTTAATTACATAAAAGCCACCCGAAAGATGCTATTTACAAATCAAACACCCTCCTTCATCTATTTTTCAAATTCTCACTTAAATATCAAATAATTTTCATTTTCATCAAATTGTGAATAGTTTGGAGGTTGAAAAAAAAGGTCGTGGGTGTTTAGTTTGTAAATATCAAATTTTCAGGTGGTCTGTATGCAATTATCCTTTATTAAAAATGAATAGTTTTTTATGCCGTTAGCATAGGAGCCTGCGGTGCGAGGAAAAGGCAGAGAAAAAACAGTATGGAGAACTATGGAAGAGAGAGAGACAGTGAGGAGATTCAAAATAAAAGGGGAGAGGGAGGAAGCGAGAGAGAGAGAGAGAGAGAGAAGATGTGCCGGCTTTCGGTCATTATTGACTCCAGCAGCTCTGGCTGCTCGGCCGACACAATAGTGGCGGATTGGACATGCGATCTGCCGACGGCTATAGAGATCCGCCCACCTTCCTATGCTGAATTTTCTAAATACCCTAGGTGAAACCCTAGCCGTTGGATTGGATAAATGGATGGATGATGGGGAGGTGGTTACCAGGTAGCTCATGGAGAAGCTTGCGGTTGAAGACAAAGCGCAGTTCGTTGAAAGACGCCATTGATGCTCCTCTGGAACTCGGAGAAATTTCGATGCTTCCAGTTAAAACGATGCCTGATGTAGATTGAGATATATGCTATGTAAATAGATGAATGATAATTGAAATCGTTTCTTAATGTTCTCTGTAATTGAAAAGACAAACTGGCAATTTAATGGTGTATTAATCATTGTCATCATTTTAATTTTCGAAGAAGAAAATAGATATGGAATTAAAATCTCAGCATCGTAGCTGACAGAAGGGTGTAACAATACAAACCGTAGTTGAGAACAAGCAGGATAAGAGAGATTGATGAAAACTCCGCTTGCTGAGTAAATAATCGCTTTCTTCCTCCAGACAAAATCAAAACCATCTGATCCTTCACCATGATCGCCGATTGATAAGACGGTTCGGGACAACAATGACACGCCGGAACGATCCTCAGAAGTCCCCAAATGCTATCCAACCTCAACTGAGAACTGCAGAGAGAAAGATGCAGCCAAGCTTTATCAGAAGAGAAAGGAAATCAAAAAGAGAGAGAGAGAGAAAGATTGACTTGGATCCTCGGGTATCGAGCAAGATAAAGGACATAGACAGCGAAATCGACCGGATGCAGGCCGCTCGGCCGGAATGAATCGCGGAAATGGAAAGAGGAGTGGAGATAGGTGAAGAAGCGTTGCCGAAAATGGCAAGCGGCCTGCTGCCTCGGGGAAAGCGAACCCTAACTAGCGCAGCCCCCCAGAGAGCCCGGACATCCGCTCGTGTAGAGCGGAGTTTCAATAGCCCAAAAGATAAAATCCAGAAAGAGAAGAAGGGAAGAAAAAACCACACTGGAAAGCTTGTCCTCGAATGAGAAGATCGTGCGGGAAAGCTCGGTTTTGCAGGCGATCGTGATGGAAGGCATTGTTGCAGGAGACTATTCTCTGTGCCTTTCCGCCTCAATCCGCTGCTTCTGATCTCCAATGGCGGTGGTTGCAGGTTATGCAGAATTTCGCGGACATTTATAGCGGTTATATATCATCATTTCTGAATGGAGGAGAGCAATCTGCAACAGAGTTATTACATTTTATGATTATCACATTACAATAATATAATATTATTGATTTTTTTTTTTGGATTTTTAAAAAATTATTTAGTGTGAAAAATTACGAATAAATATAAAATATGAATTAATTTGAAGTTCGCGCCTTAATTTATTTTAATTGAATTTAAAATTCAGCCTATTTAATCCAATTTAAATTACATCGTAAATTGCTATCGGTAAGTCATCACCCCTCACCAGTGTCGCCACTACCGCCCGTTGTCCCTCATTTGTCGTCTTTCATCGCCATCATCGTCATTGCTAGTTGCCGCCGCGCCGCTATTATAGTCTGTATCTTTTGTCCGCCGCCATTGGCCACCTGTTGCCTCTGTACTCAAACTCCGAATAAAAATATATATATTTAAATACATTTTTTTCAATCTACTTCAAACCAAATAAAAAAAATATAAAATAACACGTTTATTTTATAATAAACTAAACAATTACAAAATATTTTAAATACATTACAATCAAAGTGCTATGCAAGAACATTGCCTTAGAAAAAAACTTATTTATAATGCATCATGATAAATCATGTAAATATATAATTTATTTAAATTTTCTTATGTTATATTCACAACATGATGCAGTTTTTAAATAGGTATTTTTTTGTTCATTTTTAATGTAACTATAATTTATTTTTATCAATGACATTAATGGCCCGTTTGGGGCGACTTATTTGGTGCGGTGGCGTTTTGAAAATGCACTTGATCTGTTTGACTAAACAGTTTTTTTGCAGTTTATGCGTGTTCAAAACGTTGAAAACAGAGTTTTCCACCGGTGGCAACTATCTGGTTGCGGTTTGTCTTTTCCAAAAAAAATAAAAATTTGTAATAACCACCACACCTAGCTTATCAACAATTTATTTTTAATCAGTTTATCAACAGATTATTCAACAAAGCTGCAGCTGCTCCAAACAGACTCTTAAATTATTTTTAAAATACATAAATTTAAAATAAAAATTTCAGTAAAATTAAAAAAAAAGAGTGAAATTATTTTAAATTGAACTTTGAACAAATGATAATTTTAGTTAAATAATTTTTAAAAATCTGTAACATTCTTTCTTATAATACATCTTGTTATGAAGATATATAAATTATTAATTAAAATTTTTTTATTGAATTCTTTTTTTTGTGTGTTAATATAGAGATAGTTTTAGAAGTAATTAACTAAAATTTTTGCTGTTTATAATTTCTAACAATTAAATTCAATTTTTTATTTTATTTTTAATTAAATAAAGAGATTTCACTACCGATGTCATTTTCAAAATTTTGGCCGTTGAAACTCACTAATTTAAATTTGATTTCTCTCGCTGCCATGAAAAGCACTGCATTGCTTAACTGATGGCCTAAAGAAATTTGTTTTATGTGTGCAATTTATAAACTTTATAGTATTAACTCAATTTTGCACAATNAGCCTAAAGAATTTTTTTAATGTGCGCAATTGATAAACTTTATAGTATTAACTCAATTTTGCACAATATTCTCACCCATTTACAAAACCTTGAATCGAGAATCTCTTATTTGGAAGACAAAACTCTCAACCATCTCAACCATTAAGGTTGATTGTCTCATCATAGGCCTACAAATCTAAAGATAAAACATGCAATAAAAATTTATATTAAATGTTATATCCACAGTTGCCTCGTGGGCCATCCAACTTGGGAAGAATATATGCAAAAGAGAGAGAAATAACATTGAGATTTAAAATATAAATCACTGGAGTAAACAATAAAAGTTTTTACAACACATTGCAAATATAATAGTTACAAAAAAATATAATTATTTCATTCAACCGCTAATGATAGCATCTATAATTCGCTCTCTCAATTCTATAACCTCCCTCACACTTCCCCATCATGAGTGCAAGTCTTAACTAATTTACCTTCTTCCTGTGATAAAGATTGTCCTAGGCGACATTCATATGCTTCAATAGTGACATGTGAATGATCTTCATCAGTGTTGTTGAATTTAATGTCACTGCGCGAAGGATGCCACCGAATTTAGTTGTGGTGAGTTATTGTGACCACCATAATTTGCACTTGTTTAGGAAACAAATATGTCAGAATAATTCGTAGTATAAACCATTTTTTCTTCCACATTTCAAACTTTCTTTCAATGACACTCCGTAAAGATGAGTATCTCTTGTTAAACATTTCTTTCCTACCCTTAGTGATCTTGCTGACTCTTTTAAAATCAGGAATGCAGAATTTAGTATCTAAAAATGGCTTTAAAAATCCTCTTTGTAAGGGGTATCCAGCATCGACCAAATAATATTTCTTTGTCATAAAAATAATAATTAGTATTGCACTAAAAAATATCATTTCATTAGTTGAGACTCAAACAAACCTGACAGTGAGTGAAGAAAGCTGTATTTTGAGTTCTTGTGACAATTTTGAATATACGATTGTCGTGTGTACTAGCTTCCCAACCAGTCATCACAAAAGTAAAACTCAAATTAACGTTACATACAACCATAAGGTTTTGTGTTGGTGATTTGCATTGCCCGATGAATAAGATCATTTTATTATTCGAAACACATGTTTCCACGTCTGTACCATTAATCCCTCAAATACAATCCTAAAGAATTTAACAAGTAAACAAAATTGTTGTGTTCATTTGAATCTGGATGAAATAATAAATATAAATATCTTAAATTATGACATATACCGCAAGTCCTGTCAAAGCTCTAAGGGGGTCCTTTCAAATGTTGGGTTATCAGATTTAATGAGAAACTAACTAGAACAATCAACCCAATTTAGAAAATCTAATGATTGTGTATAAGGACTGTTGGAATATATTCACGACTTCTCTCATTGATTCATTCCGTGATAAAATGTTGAGGGTTATTGTTGACATCTCTTTTGAAGTCATCCAGAATGAGTCATGAAGTTCATGATTCTTGTCTAGTACCTCCATGAGATCGATGAATATGGGTTGTGCCATACGAAACAACTTGTAGAAGCAACTCGAGAAAGCCACGAAACTGTGGATTAAAATCATGAAGAGACCGTGGGCCTTGGAGTCGAACCTTCAGCCCACTTTTTCATTATATTATTGTCATAAGCCACCACCTCACATTATCCAATCAGTTCCACCTGCATTTTTAAGCTGCATCGCACCAAAAAAGCTTCCCTGAATTGGCCCTTAAACACACTCTCCTTACTTTGAAAGTCATTAAAGGTATTTTACATGAAAAATATTGCAAAAAATGAGAGAGAAACTTGTTTAAAATATCATTTTCAATGGGTCATTCACATACATACCACACAATTCTCATTATATATAAATAGATTACTCCCAAACATCCATATTTATAATCATACCGCTTACAACTTTAACATCAAATAAAAAATACCTCCATTAATTTTTTTAAAAAGATTAGATACATATTTTCATGCATATAAACTTAACGTGTTATAAGTCTTCGATTGAACTGCTTCAGTCCCATGTGATAAGGTGGGTGACTTTGCTCGGTCGAACTGAAGGGAGTTCGTAACGCCCAAAAATATTGAGGGCAAAACTTCAGCCAAATCTTCTTTTACTCCTTTTATTTTCTTCATCAATAGGCTCAATATGAATTGTTGGCTGATTTCATTTGTCCATTTGTCTTTGAATGGTGCATCAAAGTATACTTGAGCTTTTTTATTATTATGATGAGAAATAATTACTAAATTTAATTAAACTATACATAAATATTATTTCTAGTTATGCTAATTAATATTTAATTATTATATAAATTAATTAATAATTAATAATTAATAAAAAATTTAATAAACTCGTTACGATAATAAATAGTTAGAATTTCTGCCATGAATATATTCTGCGAGCAGAAGTCGACAAGGGCTTCCAAAATTTAAGGAGCTCAATCTTCTAATCAACCACAACCCAACTAATTATCAGGAATGGCGCAGTCCAGTACTATCCACTTGCATGAAATCAGAATATGGAAAATCAATGCAATCGTCAAAATTTAAGGAGTAGGATTAGGNGGGACAACAATGACACGCCGGAACGATCCTCAGAAGTCCCCAAATGCTATCCAACCTCAACTGAGAACTGCAGANTTTTATTGTAATATAAATAAAGTGCAAGTAAAAACTATCACATTTATAATTAAATCTACTTCTAACATGCATCACAAAATCTTAAACATGAATTCTACTCATTACAAAAGAAAACTAAAATAAAAACAAGGGTATAATCTTCTCATATCATTATTTCCAAACAAGAAGAGAGAGTAAGAGAAACACATCACAAAGCACGAAGAAAACACAAAAAAACTTCATTTTATCAAAGCAAATCCACTAGATAAGTGTTTACAAAACCATAAGATAATGGCATACCATTATTTTCAAACAAGAAGAGAGAGTAAGAGAAGCCCATCACAAAGCACGAAGAAAACACAACGGAAACTTACTAGATAAGTGTTTACAAAACCATAAGATAATGAAGAACACAATACTTAGCTTTCTCCCTTGAAAGTGAAGAACAAAATACTTAGCTTTTTCCCTTGAAAGAAAGAAGAAAATCTCTCCCACAAAGACTCTCGCCGATCCATGCAATGCTAGAACATCTCCTTTAATAAGATAATGAAGAACACAATACTTAGCTTTTTCCCTTGAAAGAAAGAAGAAAATCTCTCCGAAAAAAACACAACGGAAACTTCATTTAACCAAAGCAAATCCACTAGATAAGTGTTTACAAAACCAAATAATGAAGAACACAATATTTAGTTTTTTCCCTTTGAAAGAAAGAAGAAAATCTCTCCCACAAAGTCTCCCGCCGATCCATGCAATACTAGAACATTCCTTACAAAATCTCTCAAAATTCCTCTCCAATCTCTCCAAAAGGGTAGAAATCTAAATTTCTACTCCTATTCTAAAAACCCTAAACTTTCTCCACACCTTTCCTAACATTCCTCTCACGAAAATCTCTACCATAAAGTCTCCCGCCGATCCATGCAATGCTAGAACATCTCCTTACAAATTCTCTCAAAATCTCCTGGGTAGAAATTTTCTACTCCTATTCTAAAAACCCTAAACTTTCTCCACACTTTTCCTAACATTCCTCTCACACAAATCCTCTTTTTCTAACCTAAATTCATTATTTTAAAGTGTAGGGATGAAGTTTGAAAAGTTGCCACAAGAATCCTTTCAAAAAGCGTCCAAATACGTTGAATTTCGGCCCATAACCGCCAAAAGTTGGTCCATAGTCGTCCCGGGAGCCGTCGGCGGGCTTGAGGGCACCGTCGGCGAGCTTTTCTGTCATTTTTCAGTCTTCTCGCGGCGCCGTCGGCGAGCAGACTGCGCAGTTCCATAGTTTTGCTCCGTTTGGCTCTGTTTTAGCTCTGTTTCGCCCCATTTCAGTTGTGTTGTGTTCCTAACAGATAGCCCTANGTTTGGAATGCCGATAAAAATGATGTTTTAACTTGAAACTACTCTTAAATGCAAGTGTTAAATGTAAAGATAGTAACTATAACTAAATGCAAATATTAATTCTAAAGATAACCCTTTTTGGCCATAACTAAATGCAAATATTAATTCTAAAGATAACCCTTTTTGGATGAATTGGTTTGGAGAATTATACTAAAAATTTCTATTCTTATGTAATGAATTAGGTAATGTAAAGGAATGAGATGCATTAAATAAATTGCAAATATTAATTCTAAAGATAACCCTTTTTGGATGAATTGGTTTGGAGAATTTTGAGATACAAAACTACTATTCTTATGTAATGAATTGGATAATGTAAAGGAATGAGATGCATTAAATATCTACTATTCTTATGTAATGAATTGTAGATAAGTAAAGAAATGAGATGCATTAAATATTGTATGTGTATTTATATGTAATGAATTGGAATGTAAAGAAATGAGATGCATTAAATATTGTATGTGCCAAATAGGAGCAATCCTATTCTTTACTCTTTGGTCCAGGCATAAAGAACATTGACTAATCCTATGTTTGTTTACTGAATCCGTGGCTAGGCTGGGAGGATACCGGCTCTCACTTCGGAGCTCCCACGTCGCTTTTTTACTGAATCTGCGGCTAGGCTGGGAGGATACCGGCTCTCACTTCGGAGCTCCCACGTTCCTCTCACCTGAGGGCTAACATCTACACTTCAGCACCCAAAAATGGGACCGAATTGAGGATTTTAGTCTGTCACTCTAAAATCTCCAATTCTACGCCCGATAATGGCTCTCACTTTGGAGCTCTCACGTTCCCCTCACCTGAGGGCTAACATCTACACTTCAACACCCAAACAATAGGATTGAATTGGGGATTTTAGTCTATCACTCTAAAATCTCCAATTCTAAGCCCGATAATTTTATTTCCCTATTTCAATTGAGGATTTTAGTCTGTCACTCTAAAATCTCCAATTCTACGCCCGATAATTTTATTTCCTAGGCTGGGAGGATACCGACTCTCACTTTGGAGCTTTCACGTTCCCCTCACTTGAGGGCTAACATCTACACATCAGCACCCAAACGATAGGACCGAATTAGAGATTTTAGTCGCCTGAGGGCTCGTAGCTAGGCTGGGAGGATACCGGCTCTCACTTCGGAGCTCCCACGTTCCCCTTGCCTGAGGGCTGACTAGGCTGGGAGGATACCGGCTCTCACTTCGGAGCTCCCATGTTCCCCTCGCCTGAGGGCTATTAGGCTGGGAGGATACCGGCTCTCACTTCGGAGCTCCCACGTTCCCCTCGCCTGAGGGCTAACATCTCCACTTTAGTACTCAAACAATAAGACCAAATTGGGGATTTTAGCCTTTCACCCTAAAATCTCCAATTCTACTCCCATCAAAGTATATTTCTCTATTTATTTGCATTCAACTCCCATGAACTTAACCATCCATGGAACTGAATGTGATTCTAATTGTTGAGAATTACACAGTTCACTTGGGTCTTAATTCAATTACAACAAATTTTAACACTACAGCAGCCCTTAATTGTAATGTAAGTAAAGTGCAAGTAAAAACCATCACATAGATAATTAAATCCGCTTCTAACATGCATCACAAAATCCTAAACATGAATTCTATTCATTACAAAAGAAAAGTAAAATGAAAACAATAATATAATCTTCTCATACCATTATTTCCAAACAAGAAGAGAGAGTAAGGGAAGCCCATCACAAATGCATAATCTTCTCATACCATTATTTCCAAACAAGAAGAGAGAGTAAGAGAAGCCCATCACATTGTCATACCATTATTTCCAAACAAGAAGAGAGAGTAAGACAAGCCCATCACAAAGCACGAAGAAAACACAATGGAAACTTCATTTAACCAAAGCAAATCCACCGATAAGTGTTCACAAAAATCAAAAGATAATGAAGAACACAATACTTAGCTTTTTCCCTTTGAAAGAAAGACGAAAATCTCTACCATAAAGTCTCCTGTCGATTAATGCAATGCTAGAACATCTCCTTACAAATTCTCTCAAAATCCCCTCTCCAATCTCTCTAAAATGGGAGAAATCTACATTTCTACTCCTATTCTAAAAACACTAAACTTTCTCCATACTTTTCCTAACATTCCTCTCACACATATCCCCCTTTTTCTAACTTAAATTTGTTCTTTTAAAGTGTAGGGATGAAGTTTGAAAGGTTGCCACAAGAACCCTTTCAAAAAGCGTCCAAATACATTGAATTTTGGCCCATAACCGCCAAAAGTCGGTCCATAGTCGTCCCTGGCGCCGTCGGCGGGCTCGAGGGCACTGTCGGTGAGCTTTTCTATCATTTTTTGGTCTTCTCGGGTAAATCTCACCGTCAGTGCTGTTTCGGCACCGTCGGCGAGCAGACTGCGCAGCTCCACCGTTTGGCTCCATTTGGCTCTATTTTAGCTCTGTTTCGCCCCATTTCAGTTGAGTTGTGTTCCTAACAGATAGCCCTACAAAATAAGCATGAAAACAATCNAGGTAGAAATCTACATTTCTACTCCTATTCTAGAAACCCCAAACTTTCTCCACACTTTTCCTAACATTCCTCTCACACATATCCCTTTTTTTTCTAACATAAATTCGTTCTTTTAAAGTGTATGGATGAAGTTTGAAGAGTTTCCACAATAACCTTTTCAAAAAGCGTCCAAATACATTGAATTTTGGCCCATAACCGCCAAAAGTCGGTCCATAGTCGTCTTGGGCGCCGTCGGCGAGCTTTTCTATCATTTTTTTGTCTTCTCGGGTAAATCTCGCCGTCGGCGCCGTTTTGGTACCGTTGGCGAGCAGACTGCGCAGCTCCACTGTTTCGCTCCGTTTGGCTCAGTTTTAGCTTTGTTTCACCCCATTTCAGTTGCGTTGTGTTCCTAATAGATAGCCCTACAAAATAAGCATAAAAACAACATTTCTTTAAAGCGTAATCTCATTCAAAAATATGAAAGAAGTGTAAAAGAGATTAAGAATCGAAAGACTTATCGAAATGTGACAGGGCAAAATTTCATTTCTTGCTCGTTTTTGCTCCAAGTGTAAAAGTGATTAAGCATTGAAAGACTTATCAAAAGGTGACAGGGCAAAATTTCATTTCTTGCTCGTTTTTGCTCCAAATTGAACCGTTTTTGTATTTTTTTGCTCCAATGACCATAATTAATCATACCTGCAACAAAACATCAAAAATACCCTTCTTTAAAGTGCAATATCATCAAAAATAGTGTAAAATATGTATGAAAATCTCAACATATTTTCCTTTGGTCAGACTCTTCATTTCACACTTCTCAAATATACATAAACCAAGAACTCGAACACCTTGCTTGCCAATAGACAATGATAAAACAAGAGACTACAGGTCTACATCACCTGTTTTTAGAATGAGAAGTTGAAAGTGAGAAACCTAGAAATAGCTAAAACAACGCTGTAACGAGGGGTCCGAAGTTAGCGGTTTATGTATAACTTAAACTTATTTAAACTTGTCATTTTTGCATGTGCTAGAAATGGTGAATGATCACATACTTGCCAAGGAAGATCTTCAGAACTCTTTGAAGGATAAGCCTGAATCGTCTGAGCATGCCCCAAAAAAATGAAAGGATGGGGGGTGAATCGCAATGGACGAGAGACAGGCAGTGCTCCACCGGTCACCAAAACAGTAACTATTAGTCTCGGGATCAACAGGGAAATAACAGGGGCATCGTGACCTGAAGCGGCACTCTGAACAACATTTGGAGCGGCTGCATGATTATAGAAAAATGTAGAGCTTGACATCTCTCAATGTGTCAATGATCAAAATAGTTTAGGTCATTCAAAATAAGGATTATTTCAAGGCGCCCCCAGCTTCACGGGACTCAAAGAGGCACTGTCAGTACAACCATGACCACAACCACGGCATAGAGGAGTAACGTCATCTCTAGAATTTGATCGAGGAGTTCATTTGCACTGGGAAGCTCAAAGAGTTCGTAACGGTTTGCGTAAATTTGCAGTGAAATGACAAAGCTCCAGTCGAAGAGCCACTAAAAGGACAAGTCAGAGCAAATGATGTCCAGTCATCTTGGGGGGGGGGG
>JXCR01141299.1:0-15588 GCA_002079205.1 Phalaenopsis hybrid cultivar
CTCCAATATACCAAGTTTGGGATACGGCATTGTGCATTATTTGAGTACTTTGTTACCATGTACTTAGGATATTTTATTACTATATAGTTCACCAGGATACTTCATTACTCAACATAGCATATCATGCTACTTCATTACTCATAAAAGTTTACCAATGGTGGCGAGCAAGTGACGGCAAGCGATGGTCGATGTTGACAAGTGGGCGGTGGCTATGGAAATATATTGTATATTTCTATATTGGCTACTTTTTTTCGCAAAAATCTCCCAAGATGTAATTAACCATGGAGATACATCATCATGAGAGGACTTTTTGAACCAAAAATAAAACAAAAAATTTTGATTTTTTTTTTCCTTTGGTTAAAATATGAAAACTTTATATAAGGATTTTCTCATATAGTTGCTTGAGGTGAGTCAAAATCTGATTCATTTTGGGCCACTCTTCTTTGGTTCTTGTTTCGAGGACTCTCTTATAAAATATCTCCTTTTTTTTATTTTGCTCTTCATATTTTCCTTATTTTTTTCTTGCCCTTCCTCCTCTATTTATTTTGAGTAGATATTATTTGAGAATGAATATCTAAAAGGGAAAAGAGTCTCTCTAAAATAAAAGGGGCGTGAACAAACCCTTTAGAAATTCTTAATCACAAGTTGCTCGAGTTGAGCTCTTGAGCTTACTAATAAATTAACGAGCCAAGCTTAAGCTCATAATATGGGCTTGACACAAGCTCAAGCTCAAGTTTGAGTTTCCTTTTTCACAGACGAGCTGAGCTTGAGTTCATTATGACTTGAGGTCAACTTAGCTCGCTTACACCCTTAATTATAACTAGATGCTTGATGTAAGATAATTGTAAATAAGTAACCATAGTCAAAGTGATAGAGGTTGAATGACATGAGAAAAAGATGAAAGCTAGTAGTTTAAGAGTATTGATCAAGGGGTAATGTTATCAATGGTTGTTCTTTCAATATTTAAATTCTATAATGATCTTAGAATTGAATGGCGTGACATCTTGAACTCTCACCCATCAATGTATTGTCTTTTTTGGCCTAATGGTCTCACAATTTTGCTTTGTTGGTGTAACTTCCTAGGAGATCACCCTTCTTAAAAGTGCTCCAAGATGCGCACACTTGACTTTGGAGTTTTTATTAAAATTCTGAAGTTACACCAAAAAGGCACTTCAATTTTTAAGAGTATAGCTTCAATATACTTAAGAGATTTCACAATCTCCTCCACCTAAGTACCTGACATCCTCGTCGGCTCTGTATACCCAGAATCATTACTAGGTAGATGGGACTCTAGAGGTAGACCCTATAGATTTTGGAGGTTGCTCCCACAATGTAGCACTTTTTCCCATTCATGGTTCAAGAGGTGGATCCCATGACACAACAATTTGTTTTGTATGACACTTATTTCCATCTCCCGATTGGTTTATTTCTCTGATAACATTTGTGACAGCCTGAACTCTCACTTATCAAGGTATTATTCTATTTGGAGGTCATCCATCATAGGAGTGCTCTAGGGAGAGCATGCTTAATTTTAGAGTTTCTAATGAAATTTCATCGTTACACCAAAATATGCCTCAGTGTTTAAGATTTCAACTTCAATATATTTAAGAGGTTTCATAAATGGTCTTAGGTTTATTAAATGTTATTATCAAACTTTTTAATTTGACTATAAAAAATGAAATTCAAATATGATTTGATTTTTCAATTAATGTGTCACAGCTTCATGTGCATGATCTGAGCTTGTTTGGACTCGAATCAAATTACTTTTGGTGGTTTTAGATTTGTATTGTCAAGTGTCCAATTTGAATTTAAATCTATTGAAAGCAGAGTTTGAATGATGCTAAATTTGAATCTAGAATTAATCTTATTCAAAATTTATTGATATTTGTGTTAATCATGTAGATTTTTGGTGATATGTCAATGAGGTATAGTCTAATTAAAATTATTTTATTAATAGAAGTCATATATTTTAAGAAAGTAATTTCTCATATCCATAAAAAGGAATTAATTTAATATTATATATAAAAATTAATAGAGCATTTTCTTTTGTGGAGGTTTGATTCTTAAGATACAAAAGTCATGATATGATGATTGTAGATGATTGTCTTAATCATTCTCTTTATAGGAAAGCAGATAAGTGAAAAAAAAGATAAAGGCAAGTTGTCAGTAGCTAACATACAATACACATTATTAGTGTTGAATGAAGGTTGATTGATAATGTTAGATGTCAAGTGATGGTTGTAGATCTATTAAACTAATCTTCCTTATCAAAGGAGGAAGTTATATATTGAATGCCAATGACCAATAGATATCAAACAAACCAACTGCTTGGTGAGTTTCAATTGAGAGCATCAAATGTTAAATAATGACAATTACTTTGCTCGATTATTCTCCTTATAAGAGGAGGGACTAATGATTAGGGAAGCAGACACTAGATGTTGATAATTGGCTGACACTGGTCCTTTATATGTGTGAGTTCATTATTGATAAGAGAAAATAAAAGTTTGGTAATGTTAATAAATCTCACTAACCCTTCACCATATTAGATGGGAGAAAATATGGTTTTGGGAGACTATTATCAAATATTGTTAAATAGCTGACTTTAGGTAATGATGACATTGATTGTTGATATTTGTTAATTGTTAAGATTGATATTGATAAATGACTAGCATTCGATGCTAATTATTAGTTCTTCAAAGATTTTCATGTAAATTATCTCCATCAATATTCTCTCTTGGATCTATTTTGGATGCGTAAAAACATGATTTTTTCTTAATTTTTCAAGAGAACATTCAAATCATTTATCTTAAAATTAGTACTCTCATAAGATAGTCGCAGTTGACTCTCTTTAGTCTCCAATATTTTAATTAATTACCTTAATATTTAATAATATCATAAATAAGTAATCTTATACTTTTCAAATTTGTCCCGTCAAAACACTCATTTTAACTATATATTTTATGAAAATTAAATTTTGTGAATTGAATATTGATATGTTATGAGATATGAAAATTGAATCAAAACTATTGATTTTTTGTGACATAATTAATGCTTAATAAACATTATATTAAACAATAAATATCTCTATTTTAACAAATTATTAATAAAAAAAATTGTAATATTTTTATTCATCTCCATTGAAACAGTCCTCCATACTCATCTACATCAACCCTAACCACCAAAGGTTTTGGCCGCACGACCCCGGAGCCGCCCAGGGCCCACCCAAAGCCGGTGTGCAGCGTAGAATTTCAAAATGTGGAATGCTAGGGCGACCATTTCAAATTTCAAAGTCGTTCCTTCCTCTTCCTGCAATCACCACCTCAATCTCCTCCGACCGATCGCCGTTCAAACCGCGCTGCCGGCGTTGAAATGAGCCTTGCCGCCGACAATGACGGCGGCGACGATAACGACGAAGCCGACCATCCTTACCGCCTCTCCCCGCCCCTCTCGCCGCTTCTCCAACCGCCATCGACGTCAGGGCCGCGTCGCAGCGGCATCCGCCGCCTCGTTCCTCTCTCTCCTTCTTTCCTCAGCCGCTTGGTTTTTCCTCGTCTTCGATCCCAGCCACAGCTTCGACCTCCACCGCTTCCGCGCATGGGATTCCTCAACCTCCGCTGCCTACTCCCCTCATCCGATTTCCACCTCTCGTTCCTCTTCTCCTCCCTCGCCTCAGAAGCCAGCCTCTTTATTCCGCTCGCATGGTCCCGACTCTAGTTCCTTTTCCCCGCTCTCCTTGAACCATATTGTCTTCGGCATCGCCAGCTCCGCCAACCTCTGGCAGCGCCGGCGAGAATTCATTCGCTTGTGGTGGCGGCCTGGGGTGATGCGCGGCCACGTCTGGCTCGACGATCGCGTGCGGCAATCGCGGAACGCTTCGGCCTCCCTTCCGCCTGTCCGGGTTTCCGATGATATATCGCGTTTTAGATACACAAATCCCACCGGTCACCCCTCTGGCCTTCGCATCGCAAGAATCATATCAGAGACGTTCCGACTCGGCCATCGCGACGTCCGGTGGTTCATGCTTTGCGACGACGATACCATTGTGAGTCCTGATAACCTAGTGGCTGTTCTCTCGAAGTACGATTGGAGGGAGATGGTGTATGTTGGAGGGCCATCGGAGAGCCACTCGGCTAATATTTACTTTAGCCATGCCATGGCTTTTGGTGGTGGGGGGATTGCCATAAGCTATCCTCTTGCTGAGGCTCTTGCTGGGACTCTGGATGATTGCCTTGAGAGGTATCCGAAATTATATGGCAGTGATGATCGGCTGCATGCTTGTATTTCTGAGCTTGGTGTCCCTCTAAGCCGTGAGTACGGATTCCACCAGGTTTGTGTCTCTATCTTCAATAAATTTCTAATACCCTCTGCTAGTGTAGAAGACAAAACCTCGGATCAAGATTTTCAGCTGCAGGATGTTAACCTCCTCAAAAATTAAAACGATTCACATGAAGAGACCCTGTAACCGAAAAGATTACCATGCGCAGCTTCTTTTTTAATTTAAATACAATGTACCGTAGATCTATGGGTTGAATGAAATCAATCCCTCCTATGCTTTTCTTGTTTTCCATCTCACTCTTACAACACACACTGCTTTAGCCATCCAAATTTCTTACAGTATAGCATATCACTCTAGATAGCTGCTACCTCTTCTATGCTATCAAAGACACTTGCTTTACCGACTCAAAGGTCACCCATAACTGGATCAATCGGCCACCTCCTATTTGAACGATAGTTTTGCTTCACTCAAAATCAACGACTTTGCCATTCCCAAGGCAACCATCCGATATGGAACTCACAAATAATGAAAGTATTCAAGGCCAACTGCTTTGACGGATTTCTTCATGGCACTACCCCTCCATGAAAAAAATGATGACTGATGACACTGGTCATGTTGCTCTCAACCCCACTACACCGCATGGATGCTCCTCAACCAAAACCTTGCAGCTACTCTGTACTCTACCATGGCTGCATCTATACTCCGATGTGTGCTCAATTTGGACTCCTGCTTGGACAACTGAACTTTAATTGAATGCAAAATCCAAGCTTCAAATCATTCTTGGGTGCTTAGAAAAAAATTGAAATGCATAATATATCAATGAGGAATCAAACAATTACCTGACAACAGCCAAATCAAATCTCGTGGACAACAATGTAGCAGCTGGCTCCACCATTGACACAAGCCATCATCATGTATTAGTTGTATACTCTTAATGGTATACTTGCTTCATGTAAAGCTTTCAAAATAACAATCAGGATTAAGCAGACCCTAATAAGCTTAGGGACCTTTACTCGCTTTTGTGCTGGGAAGAAATCATCATTTTCTACAAACTCTCCCTTGTATCTATCACAACTGATTCATACACAGCCTTTATAACTATTGTGGATGTGGCTATAGTAAATCATCATGTGGAAGAGGCCGTAATAGCTAATGTGAACAAAATCAACGTCCAACTCATCCATCTCAGCTGAACATGGGTGGCGGACCACTCATTCAACTTTCCTAGTGGATTTGTGGCTAGAAAGATCATAGAGCACTTTAATGCTGGCACACCTAATCCCAACTATGCTCCTTCAGCTTTAGCAATTGCTACAGATCTAGTCACTCCTTTTCCCTCCCCACAATGGGATTGATATTTTAATGTCAAGGCATCCAACCAATTTGTAGAATTCACAGCCAGTGGAACCTTATCAAGGAACATACAAGATTTTGGTTTGTGGTAAATTTCTCTTTCACTTCCAATAAAACGAACCAATCACAAATTGTTATTGGCATCCACTCGCCAGTTCCTTATCTCCAAACTTCTACGTGCTCTCGATATATCACATAATCTCATTTTCATATCCCATCTCACCATTGATAATAACTGCTCTATTTCTTTTTAACTTTTAAAGTTTCAAAATTAAGGACTTAAAGGTGCACCATATAATGTTCCAAGCACCATGCCATAACAATCTCTATCCCATCATCAACATTTGATCAGTTTTGATGCCCATTAAATTTGCCACTGAAGTTTGGCATCACCATCTTGGTTATCCAAACCATCAGACCACAACAACTATCTTCAAACAAAATAGAACCGTATGTATTTCCATTAACTTCTTTTTTTGCAACTTATGTGGAGCTGCCACAAATCATTAGTTTTTCTTTTTTTTTCTCCTAGCAAACACTCTTAAAAACTTCTTGAATTAGTGCACGTGATATTTGAGGTCCGTTCTCAATGTTTTCATTTCAAGAATACATGTGTTATTTATTATTGTTGATTTCTACCTATATTCTTAGTTTTTTCCTATGCTAACAAAAGTTGAAGCAATGAATCATATTATATGCTTTAAACTAATGGTTGAAATTCAATGCACAACTCCCATTAAAATCCTAAGATTTGACAGCGAGTTAAATACCAAAACCCCACACTTCATAATTTTTCATTAATAATAGCATAATTCACCAAATAAGTTGTCCATACACGCTCAAGCAAATTGGTCTCAACCAACACAAATATTACCATAGTTTGAAAGCCACTTGTTCTTTACACATTGAATTTGACATTCACCAATCTCTATACACCCACTGCTCAAGATTTTCTATCTAATAAATTGCATGCTATCCAAAGTCAACAAAATAGGCCTCCATACTAACTCCTACGTCGAAAATCACCAGACTACTCAAAAGTTAGTAGTAAACAATTGTGCCTGCTTCCCAAGGATATCACCATCTCATCGAAACAAAATCGCGCCTCATTCATACCTATGTCTTCTAGGTTATTCCAAAATAGAAGTAGCAACAGATGTCCAAATCTCTCCACCAAAAAACTAATTTCTATATCGCCATGTCACATCTAGTGAAAGCTTTTTGCCCTAAACAAAAACTCAATCTTGTACAACACCTAAGTTGCCATCCATTAACATTCCCCAACTCTAACACCAACCTCATTCTAATCCTCACTACCATTGATTTCTACTAATCAACTGCTTCCTCAACATATTTCCACAGAAGAAGCACTCTGCTCCTCTTCACTACCCCAACTACACTTCTATTCACTTGAACTACCAACATCATTGCCTCTTCCTCAACTGTCACCTACACATCATATACATTCCATGGTCACCCTATTAGGAGTAGAGTCTCTGCTGCCCAAACAAATTTTTGATGTATTACATTAATATACTTTTGTGGAACCCATCAATTTTGAAGCACTCGAGCATGTATAGTGGGGACATGCCATGGCACAAGAATTTCATGCTTTTAAAAGCCAAACTCCATGGACGTTAGTTCTTCTTTCACGTAATTAGACCATAATCGATAGCAAATGGACCTACATAATCAAACATCATATTGACGAAATTGTGTTTTCTATAAAGGCTGCTTAGTTGCTTTAAGGTAGAAATAAGAATTAAGGCATAAATTACACTGAGCCATTTAACACTGTCGTCAAAATACCCACCATTAGAATACTTGTTACCATAGCTCTCTATCACAAATGCGAGAGTGCTTCTCCATGTTACCTTACTAGAAACTGTATATGAGCATCAACTTCCAGACCATTGTGACTCATAATATCCAAATTTTGTTGTCTGTTGAAAAAGGCTATCTATGACCTTAAATAAGCTTGAAGGCAATTTCTTAACATCTTTCCTAGTCATCTTATGAAACTCAGTTTCAACTTTAGCAAACTCAAATATCTACTACCGTGTTCATATTCAAATTTACTTCTTGTATACGTGGATGTCATTTTTCTTATAATCAACGCAACACATTGCTCATAAATCTTCAAGAAGCTTTCTCAATCAAATTCCTTTGCTTGGCTTCCCACTTTCTTGACATCCACCTCTAGAGAGCCTATTTTGGTCTACTACTCACACAGGAATAATAGGCAACTAATATATTAAATAGAGTTGGAATAACGGATTGCAAGGTTATCTTTAACTCTCTATTCTCCCAGCTCATCCTTTTACTAGATGCTTATCATCCACTTGCTAGTCCAACATTGTATAAACACTTAGTCAACTCACATCAATATCTTACCATCACCAAACTTGATATCTCATTTTTAATCAATCAACTTTGCTAACATATGCATTTTCTTTTTCCTTTTATCTCTTAAAATGCCTATTATGATTCTTCAAGGCCTTACCTTACATTCTCCTACATATTTTGGCCAAGTGACTTAAGTGATAGGAGATCCACCACTAGACATTAATCATTACTTGACAACACACTCATCTCTTGGCATGAAGTAACTCATGGTTGCTCGATCATCAGTTGATGTAGAATATCGAGCTCTCACCTCTGTCGCCTTAGACACCAACTGGCTTCATTGACTACTAAAAGTGCTCCACACATACCCATAACCCAATCTTTCGCCACTACTACGACAATAACTTGACAATGACTATCATTATAAGTCAAATCTTTCATGCTCAAATGTAGGACTATAATTGAGCCGAATCGAGTTGATTATGCTTTGGATTGTACTCGGTTTGCTCGTTTTATGAGTTTTTCATGTTCGACTCGAGCTTGAGCAGAGCTTTCACATAAATGTTCATACATTGCTTCCTTAATTTTTTTTAGCAATTGTACTTATTTTGTAATTTTGAATAATATATGTGAATTGGATATGTACTTCAATGGATTGATAAACAAGCTAATAGTTTAAATTAATATTTGACTTTTTATATAGAGTTATTAACAAATATTTTATAAATCTTAACAAAGAAACTATCATGTAATTTTCAAATTACTATTTAAGCATTTTATGCTAATCAAATCAAATAATATTTAAGCTGTAAGATTTCTTGTAATCAAATAATATAAATAAGTATTGACAGAAATAGTTCATTGAAGTAAATAAATAAAAAAGAATTAAATTAGATTAATGTGCTTATTGATATTAAATTATAATATGTTACTATTAAATATCTAATTAAATAAATTCTAGTTAAGTAATTTTTTATTTAAATAATATATCATGTAATTATAGATAATTTAACAAATTTCTTGTTAAACAACAAACAAATTTATTCGTGAACATAAATTGGTTTATATAATATTTGAGCTTTTAAAAAATATTCAAAATTTGTATTTACTAATTTGAGCAAATTTGATCGAGTATTGGTCGAGTCGAATTTGAATTGTTCATTGAGTGAATTAGTTCATTTACAACTCTGCTCAGATGAAGCACATAGAAATTGACCGCCATATTCCATGTGAAAACATCAAATCCAATGAGCTCCACGTTATCAACACAAGCACTCAAGTTCAAGTCACAGACATATTCACAGAAGATGTTCCTACACCGCACTTTAACACACTGTGTGGCAAACTGAAACTGCAACCATTGATCATCATCTTGAGGGGAGGTAATAGCGATAGTCGCCTAACCTTGCAATCGGCTGGAGCAGATATACTGATCATGATTCTTAGCCACTGGACGTTAACCTCATCACAAATCACAACTTTCAGATAAGTAAAATGATTACAGCAGAAAAGATATTACCGGCAGCTTGTCTTCTTATTTAAATATCATTTAGTGTAACTCTGTGAGTTGAATGAAATCAATACCTCCTCCTCCCTCTTTCTTCATTTCTTAGTCTTACAACATAAACTGCTTTAGCCATCTAAATTTCTAATAGTGCAGCATATCACTCTAGAGAAGCTGCTCCGTTATTTCTTATATTCAATTTTTGGAAGATTTACATATATACCACTCAATTCCTATGTATTTACATATCTAACACAAATTTCAATTTTTGCATGCATGTGATCTTCCCTATGGATGAAAATTGTATTTCACCTTTTAAAAATAAAAATGTGGATGTTTGATGTGATGTGAAATGTTTGGGTGGTATGAATGTAAAAAGTAAATTTTAGCTGTTGATGTGCAAATACGTAGGAATTGGGTGGTATGTATGTAAATGCCCCTTCATTTTTCAGTCATGCTCTCTACATACTTATTAGCCTTCATTTTGCGGATGATTTCTTTGTCAACTTTATATTGTTTCTGGTAATTTAAATGAAGATTTTTAGCAACACATGATTTCTTCTAATTCAATTATGATAATATATGTAATAATGAAGCTATAAAATTTAGTCAGTGTGGATTGCATGCCTCATTTACTGGTGTCTCCTTTTTATCAGTGGGATATTAGAGGAAATGCGCATGGCCTTTTGGCTGCTCATCCTATCACTCCATTCATTTCCATACACCACGTTGAAGCTGTGAAACCACTTTACCCCGGCTTAGGCCATCTAGAGAGCCTGAAACTTTTCACCAAGGCTTCACGAATAAATTCTCGAAGCTTCTTGCAGCGCGCCATTTGTTATGACAAGGATGAGATGATCACATTTGCTGTTTCTCTGGGATACGTCGTACAAGTATACCCGAACATCGTCCTCCCGAGGGAGCTCGAGCGCTCAGAGCTGACTTATACTGCTTGGAACCGAATTGGTCACCGATCTGAATTTGACTTTGATACAAAGGATCCGCCGAAATCCATCTGTAAAAAGTCCATTCTATTTTTTCTGAGAAATGTTGTTGAAGCTGGGTCTGGAGGTATTTCTGTCAGTACTTACTCACGGTCTAAACAAGGCGATGATTTGAAAAGAAAAGTATTTTGCTTTCCCCATTCACTCCCTCTTCGTCGTGTTGACGAAATTCGGATATTTGGGAATCCGCTGAGTGAAAATTGGCATCTGGTCTGTGTTTCTTTTTCTTTGCTTATTTTAACTTTCTCTCTCTCTCTTATAAACTAATGCATTCTTAACCTTTTCAATCTCATTAATTATTGATCAGGTTCCAAGGCGTCTGTGTTGCAAAGCTGATCGAACGGTTAATCGAACTCTGAGTTTAAATGTCGGAGAGTGTGAAAGGAGAGCACTTGGATCTGTTTCTGATTCTCTATCACCATAAAGGAAACAAAAATATTGGTTTTTTGAGCTCCATTATTTCATCATTGTTTCTTTTACAGGCCTTCAACTGGCCGATCAGATCACCTGAATGACACAGAAAGTTTGAGGTAGCTTCTGTTCTTATACATTGTTCACTAAACGCAGAAACTTGTTTTCGTTGATTAGGTAAGTATTCTTTGCCTTCGAATTTTACATGGAAGGCTTTTTTTGTCATAATTAACTTAAACAATAATTTATAATTAGAAACACGTGTTCTAGGGAGCTCTTTAGTTATATGATTTTGTTCTTTTCTCATGTATTTACATGCCTTTATATAGAAGTAAGATTGTGTTCTGTGTATGGTTGTGTAGAACTGGTGATGTATGTCCCATTTCATAACAGTCTTTGTTGAGATTTTGGTAGATTTCTACTTTAATAACAACAATATGCACTAGTGGCGCTTGTCGAAAATTAATGGATTATTAAGAGGCTGTTCTTTTTTTGTGCTGATTAATTCTTATGGTTTTAAATATCTAATAACCTGAACTTTGATTTTTAAATTTATAAAACCCAAATCTTTCATATCATATTAAAACATCACTATTTTAACTTCTATAAAGTGAAACAAATATTTTCATGCATAGATAAGGTGACATATACATAAAAATTGAAATTTAGTTGTTAGATATATTAATACATGAGGATTGAGTGGTATGCATTTAAATCATCCTTTCTTATATCTATGTCATCTTCTATCCATATGCATTAATATCATTTTCATCGAACAATCCTAATAGGTTTATGTGCTCATGTTAATATCTTTACGTTTGCTTTATTTAAGCATGCATGAGCTTAATTATATTTGATGTGCTAGAGAATTCGTGACAGTAGAGTAATAAGTTATCATTTTAGCATAGTACAAAATCACTCAAATAATAAAATTGACAAGCAGAGGCACCATGAGTTTTTATATTGAATATCTGAAAAGAGAAAAAATCATGGGGTCTAGCCCAATCAGAACGATCCATTATGCATTAGTGAGTACACGTACATGTTCTTGTCCCACAGGCGGGAAAGGACTGCATAATTCTTCTCTGTGCAATGTTTGTTGCACAATGGCCTGGAGTGATTGCAGTTGAGAGTAGTTATTGGAACTTCAGTACACTGTCTTCGAGATGCGTCATTGCACAACATTTAGGACGATGTGCTGCTCTGTCGAGTGCTTCGTCACTCCGCAACGCATGCCCTAATTTCACAGAGTACATCGTGATTTCACAAGGGAATTTGTTTCAACGACCAAGGGGGCCCACTGACAGTAGCTGACGATGGCTGACGAGCGGTGGTTGACGGTGGTTGGCGGTTCTGCATACGATGTAGAACAACTCATTCTGCATACAATCCCACTCCAAGCTCAGGTCTCAACCCCTTATTCATGAAGAAGGTAAATTTTTATTTATAGAGTATGTGAGATGTCTCTCGACAAATAAATAAGAAATTTGGATCATTCCATCATACGATGTTTTGCGGACATTTGAGTATCTTAACGTTGTTAAAATTGAATCATCTTGGGCTCATTGAATTGGTCTCGCTTAGAAATTCAATTTAACTATAAGCTTGTCGGATTTGAAATTCGTTTGATCTTTCAATTTTACACTAAAAGCTTCCAAATTTGGTTTAACGGCTCGATCCGGGCATGATTCGACTCTAGTTGGGATTTATGTCAAGTTCTTATGTCAAATGAAAGAACTTGTTGATGACTTTCTCTTTTGAAAATAATTAAATGCATCCCCTTTTTAAAAAATTGACTTTCTCTATTCCTCAAACTTCCTCAACAAGATAATCAAATGCATCAATCACTCAAATCCCTGCTTGTGTCATTGATTGTAACACAACTGTTTTGTTTTCACTGATGCCCTAATGCAATCTCAAGAGAGGTTAATCAAACGGCTTAGCTAATGAATGATTATGAATTTCTATAAGTTTATTACCATTCAAATTACCACTGAAATCAAAGGCAAATCTAACCATTGTAGAACAAGTCATAATTTCTGATTTTTGGAACTTCACAGTTCTATTAAAATTTAGTGCCTTTTGAAAACTAGATTTTTTAGTATATATATATATTTTTTACTTACAGCTTTATAATTTTTTTTACTTTTATTTCTGATTTTTGGAACTTCACTGTTCTATTAAAAATGTTTTTTTTGTGTTTATCAGTAATTTGCATGATCATTTCGAATTATTTGCATCATTCTCATTAGGAATATTGGTATACAAAAGTTTTTGCTTAGTTGATTTTTGACTTTCATGTTTTGCCACCGAGTCCTGAATAATCATATATTTTTTAGCCATCATGTATTCAACATAAAGTTTGAAAAACTACAAAAATAAATCATAGATTACCCCCATTCACAAACAAGCACTTTTTATAATTTAGGCACATTAGAATGGTCGATTTTATCACTTTTAGCATCACTCTAATCCAATATTTACAATCATAAATAAAGAAGAAAAATATTGAAATAACTCAAGCTACAATAGTGTCTCTCTTCTTCACAAATAAGCACTTAGACCTCGTTAATATTTACTTCTACAATCAATATATTATGATTTAAATCATACATAATTCATGTTGAGGATGAGTCTTTGTATTTTACGAACTCACTAATTAAAAAATACTGTGTTTAGCCATGATTCAGCATGCAACGAATGATAACATTGCCTACAATCATGTCTCTTCAAGATAAATAAGAGTAAAACATGATTGTAGACAATAAAGTGTACATAAAACCTACTAAAAAATCAAATAGTGAAAGCTTTTGAGCCACATGCAATGGCTGAAATCACAGATTACACCCATATTGTACTGGAAAAAACCAAGAGAACAACATGATTACAGTCAACAAAGACTACAAAAATCATAAAGAACGTCATTCAAATTTATTGCTGAAAGCAATTTAATTACAAATAACAAATTTCCTAGCATTCAATGATTGAAAACACACGTAGTGAAGGAAAGCAGCACTACAACATGATTGTAGTGAAAAAAAAATTTATATAAAACGTAAAGAAGTTTCAAAATTATTGATCTAATATTTAATGATTGTGTTAAGAAATTAGAGCGAAGAAAAACTAGGAATCGACATAAATCCAGAAGAACATAGATATTTATGAGGTTCGGCAAAGATGCCTACATCCTCGGGAGCAAAGCGACGACTTTACTATTCACTATTTCAATATTTAGAAAAGAGTACAAAATACATGATTAAGAATATAAAAATCTAACATAGGGTTACAAACATGACATATATATAACCCTATAGTACAATATGTAATTACTTAAATTACTCATGTACCAAACTGCGGGGTGTTGCCCCCACACCCCCAGCCCACATAATGAAACTCCCCTGATTGGACAGATCCTTCCGCTCCACTCCGCTCGTGGGCTCCACTCCGCTCGTGGGCTCCACTCCGCTCCAGCATCTTTTCCATTTATGGTATATGAGTCATACCTGACAAATTGGATATATGAATTACACTCATGTTATACAGATGAAAACCAAGAGACCAATGTGGTTATAATCAACAAAATCTACATAAACTGTAAAGAACACATTTCAAATTTATTACTGAAATGAACTGTATCACAAATAATAAATTCCCTAGCATTCAATGATTAAAAACACATGTTGTATTGAAGAAAAATCATGAGTACAATATAGTTGTAGTGCAAAAATTTTATATAAAGCTTAAAGAAGGCCTTTCAAAATTATCACTGAAAAGAATCGAGTCATAAATACTAAATCACCCAACATTTAATGATTGAAAACATGGATTACACTCAAGATGTACTGAGAAAACCAAGAGAACAGTATGATTGTAATCAATAAAATCTATATAAATTCTAAAAAACACCTTTTCAAATGTGTCACTGAAATGAATTCAGTCACATTGAACAAATTTTCTTGCATTCAATGTTTGAAAATGCACTTTGTACTCAAGAAAATCAGGAGTACAACATGGTTTGTATAAAACTTGAAGAAGACGTTTCAAAATTGTCACTGAAAGGAATCAAGTCATTCAATGTTTGAAACTCACGTTGCACTGAAAAAAAACAAAGAGAACAATATGATTGTATTCAAACAAATTTACATCAATAAAAAATAACACCTTTCAAATCTATCTCTGAAATGAATTTAGTCAAAGATAACAAATACCCTAGCTTTCAATGAATGAAAACATAGATTACACCCAGGTTATACTTGAGAAAAACCAAGAGCACAACATGATTGTAGTAAGCAAAGTCTGCATAACACCTAAAGAAGACCTTTCAAAATTATCACTGAACGCTTCTGAGTCATATTTAATCAACAGTCTAGCATTCAATGGTTGAAATTATGTATTCCAATTATGCTGCACTGAAGAAAATCAACAATAAATTATTGTCATGTTCAACAAACTCTGCATAAAACCTAGAGAACACCATTCCTAATCGCCACTAAAATATTCTGCCTTATATGCCATGAATAAAAACAAATAAACGTGGAGTACAAGCATGTATACTCGAGAAAAGTACGAGTACAAACAAAGTTCCAAAATTATGCTGTCAATGAAATCTTTCTAAGAAGTACAAACTTTGTTTTTTAAAGAAAATACTAAACATCCTAGCAAGTATTATACTGAAGGATGTTATAAACCTGCAG
>JXCR01141299.1:18044-32129 GCA_002079205.1 Phalaenopsis hybrid cultivar
TTAGGCTTAGTTTGAGGAGGCAGTGAAGTTCCGATCCATTCAGTTGGAGCGAATGCTGATGAAATTTTTGTTTGGTTTTCACAAGAACGATAAATTTTCATTATTTCAGATTGCAGCTCGTCTCTTTCGATTCGACAAATACAGCTTTTAAAAGAAATATAGTGAATCTAGCCATTGTTGGAAATGAGGCTTTAATGAAACCAATCATTAAAAAGGTACAGTTATTCCCTTCATTGCGATGCTTATCAAATTTAATGAAACCAATCATTAGAAAGCTACACATAGTACTTGCTATTGCTGGAGATTTCTGGAAAGGCAAAAATCCTCCTCAAATATTTGAGTTAAAAAACTGAACTTTATCATGCAAAATGGTTGTGATGTCACTACCTTTTTCAATGAATTGGTGATACTATGACAATAGCTCGATTTGTGCTGCAATAATATTTTGGAAAAATAAAAAACTACAATGACTGTGCATGTCAGAAGAGAAAAAAAAAATGATAGGTTTTATATGTTCCTTGCTTGAGTTCATGAAGATTTAGATGAAGTATGAGGTCACATTCTTGGCAGAGGAACCTTACAACATTGGAGAAGTTTTCTTTGAAGTACGCAAGCATGGATGAATGCTATTCTGCATGACAAGGAAAGTATGTCCAATCGGGAAATTGAGGACTCGGCCCTAATATTCGAAGCATCAACTCCGAAAGGAACAATTGGAAAAATTTGTGGTGCAAACAATGTGAGAAATTGTGGCATACAAGATAGTCTTATTGCAAACATAATGAGTAAATTGGAAGACCAAGTTCAAACATAATGGTCATGCCCATTAGACATCTACAAGAAATACTCAAGAGAACTCGGAAGCAATTTTTTTCACCAAGTCACAGTTGAAACATTGATATAAATTTTTTCATTCTATAAGATATTCAATGACCCAATCCTTCTTTTTACCTCAGAAGGATAGTTTTCAATTTTATCAATGATTATATTATATTGAGTTGGGTGTTTTTGATGAGAAAAAGATTCGAAGTAAAAAAAAAAAAAATCTTCAAGGACTTCTACATTCGTGGTACATACATATGTTCAAGAGGCATTCAAATATTTTGGTTTGATGGTGTTTGTGAGTACTCTAAAAATTATTAGAATTAATTCTCTTTAAAAGGGAATTATTCACTAAAGTTTATGCATTTATATCACATAATAAAATGGGATGACTGAAAGAAATAAACACATTTTGGAAGTTGCTAGGTGTACATAAATAAGTGGTCATTAGGAGTCAGAGATGGTGTTAGGAGGCCTATACAAATTATTATCTATTACACCATCCTTCTTTGTCTCAAAAGGATAATTTCAATTTTATCAATAATTATGCTAGATTGAGTTTGGAGCTTTTGATGAAATAAAGTTCTAAGTAAAAATAAATCTTTAAGAAATACTATGATACAAACACAATTTCAAAAGATATTCAAATATTATGATGTGATGATAGTCATGAGTACTTTTAAAATTTATTGGAACTAATTCTTTCTTTAAAAATGGAATTATTCTCTAAAATTTATGCATTGATACCACACTAAAATGAGACGGTTGAGAAAAACCTTTGGAATTTTATAGGTTTATATAAATAAATTTTCATTATGGGCCAAAGGTGTTANGCTTGTTGATGACTTTCTCTTTTGAATATAATTAAATGCATCCCCTTTTTAAAAAATTGACTTTCTCTATTCCTCAAACTTAACAAGATAATCAAATGCATCAATCACTCAAATCCCTGCTCGTGTCATTGATTGTAACACAACTGTTTTGTTTTCACTGATGCCCTAATGCAATCTCAAGATAGTTTAATCAAACGGCTTAGCTAATGAATGATTATGACTTTCTATAAGTTTATTACCATTCAAATTACCATTGAAATCAAAGGCAAATCTAACCATTGTAGAACAAGTCATAATTTCTGATTTTTGGAACTTCACAGTTCTATTAAAATTTAGTGCCTTTTGAAAACTAGATTTTTGAGTATAATTTTTTTTTTACTTACAGCTCTACAAAACTTTTTGCTTAGTTGTATTTTGACTTTCATGTTTTGTCACTGAGTCCTGAATAATCATATATTTTTTGGCCATCATGTATTCAACATAAAGTTTGAAAAACTACAAAAATAAATCATAGATTACCCCCATTCACAAACAAGCACTTTTTATTATGTAGGCACATTAGAATGGTCGATTTTATCACTTTTAGCATCACTCTAATCCAATATTTACAATCATAAATAAAGAAGAAAAATATTGAAATAACTCAAGCTACAATAGTGTCTCTCTTCTTCACAAATAAGCACTTAGACCTCGTTAATATTTACTTCTACAATCAATATATTATGATTTAAATCATACATAATTCATGTTGAGGATGAGTCTTTGTATTTTACGAACTCACTAATTAAAAAATACTGTGTTTAGCCATGATTCAGCATGCAACGAATGATAACATTGCCTACAATCATGTCTCTTCAAGATAAATAAGAGTAAAACATGATTGTAGACAATAAAGTGTACATAAAACCTACTAAAAAATCAAATAGTGAAAGCTTTTGAGCCACATGCAATGGCTGAAATCACAGATTACACCCATATTGTACTGGAAAAAACCAAGAGAACAACATGATTACAGTCAACAAAGACTACAAAAATCATAAAGAACGTCATTCAAATTTATTGCTGAAAGCAATTTAATTACAAATAACAAATTTCCTAGCATTCAATGATTGAAAACACACGTAGTGAAGGAAAGCAGCACTACAACATGATTGTAGTGAAAAAAAAATTTATATAAAACGTAAAGAAGTTTCAAAATTATTGATCTAATATTTAATGATTGTGTTAAGAAATTAGAGCGAAGAAAAACTAGGAATCGACATAAATCCAGAAGAACACACATATTTATGAGGTTCGGCAAAGATGCCTACATCCTCGGGAGCAAAGCGACGACTTTACTATTCACTATTTCAATATTTAGAAAAGAGTACAAAATACATGATTAAGAATATAAAAATCTAACATAGGGTTACAAACATGACATATATATAACCCTATAGTACAATATGTAATTACTTAAATTACTCATGTACCAAACTGCGGGGTGTTGCCCCCACACCCCCAGCCCACATAATGAAACTCCCCTGATTGGACAGATCCTTCCGCTCCACTCCGCTCGTGGGCTCCACTCCGCTCGTGGGCTCCACTCCGCTCCAGCATCTTTTCCATTTATGGTATATGAGTCATACCTGACAAATTGGATATATGAATTACACTCATGTTATACAGATGAAAACCAAGAGACCAATGTGGTTATAATCAACAAAATCTACATAAACTGTAAAGAACACATTTCAAATTTATTACTGAAATGAACTGTATCACAAATAATAAATTCCCTAGCATTCAATGATTAAAAACACATGTTGTATTGAAGAAAAATCATGAGTACAATATAGTTGTAGTGCAAAAATTTTATATAAAGCTTAAAGAAGGCCTTTAAAAATTATCACTGAAAAGAATCGAGTCATAAATACTAAATCACCCAACATTTAATGATTGAAAACATGGATTACACTCAAGATGTACTGAGAAAACCAAGAGAACAGTATGATTGTAATCAATAAAATCTATATAAATTCTAAAAAACACCTTTTCAAATGTGTCACTGAAATGAATTCAGTCACATTGAACAAATTTTCTTGCATTCAATGTTTGAAAATGCACTTTGTACTCAAGAAAATCAGGAGTACAACATGGTTTGTATAAAACTTGAAGAAGACGTTTCAAAATTGTCACTGAAAGGAATCAAGTCATTCAATGTTTGAAACTCACGTTGCACTGAAAAAAAACAAAGAGAACAATATGATTGTATTCAAACAAATTTACATCAATAAAAAATAACACCTTTCAAATCTATCTCTGAAATGAATTTAGTCAAAGATAACAAATACCCTAGCTTTCAATGAATGAAAACATAGATTACACCCAGGTTATACTTGAGAAAAACCAAGAGCACAACATGATTGTAGTAAGCAAAGTCTGCATAACACCTAAAGAAGACCTTTCAAAATTATCACTGAACGCTTCTGAGTCATATTTAATCAACAGTCTAGCATTCAATGGTTGAAATTATGTATTCCAATTATGCTGCACTGAAGAAAATCAACAATAAATTATTGTCATGTTCAACAAACTCTGCATAAAACCTAGAGAACACCATTCCTAATCGCCACTAAAATATTCTGCCTTATATGCCATGAATAAAAACAAATAAACGTGGAGTACAAGCATGTATACTCGAGAAAAGTACGAGTACAAACAAAGTTCCAAAATTATGCTGTCAATGAAATCTTTCTAAGAAGTACAAACTTTGTTTTTTAAAGAAAATACTAAACATCCTAGCAAGTATTATACTGAAGGATGTTATAAACCTGCAGTTAGCTTCAACCCTACTTCTTCATTCATGTTCCCACTGTGCATCTTCTTCTTCTAAGATTTTGGTGACATATTACTATTTTATTTTCCACTCTTTTTTTTATTTTGGCCATAAAAGTATTTCCTGCTGCATTTTTTTTAATGTCCATATAGGAGCATGTCTGGTCGGGTCGAGTCTGGTCAGGACCACATGTCAAATCAAGATTGGAATCAGAACATAAACTTAGCTCTAAATTCCACTCTTAGTATTTTCTCGCAAGACAAGGCCACCTCGTATTCTTCTTTTTTGTTCTTTTTTGTTCCTGCTGAGACGGAAAAAATATTACATCGGTACTACGCACGTAGAAATAACGTGCGTAGCCAATGAAATCACGTCACGACATCTCTCGCGACATTAAAAAAAACAGCGCAGTAACATGGGGAATATTCCCCCGTGTTATTCATGTTTTATTGCGTGTTATTCATGAGTTATTGCATGTTATTATAACATCAAGAATATTCTCAGAACACAATAACACATGAATAACACGCAATAACATCTGAATAATATGTACAATATTCCCGACAGAGAAAAAACGGCGCAGTAACACGGAGGAATATTCTCCCCCATGTTATTCATGTGTTATTGATGTGTTATTGTGTTATTATAACACCAGAAATATTCTCAGGACACAATAAGACATGAATAACACACAATAACACTTGAATAACACGGGAGGTATATTCCCGTGTTAATGCGCCGTTTTTTTTCTCTGTCGCACGGGGTGTCGTGACGTGATTTTATTAGCTACGCACGTTACTCTACATACATAATACTATGTAATATTTAGTTGATGAGACGTGCAAGGTGAAACAACCGTTTCCTTTCTTCTCTCATCTCAAGATCAATGACGTGCGAAACGTGCAAAGACATGCGGGATCTGTTTTTTTATCTGTTCGAGATTTGGGATTCTTTCATCCTCTTTTTAATTCGACGCCAAGACGTGCAAAAATGAAATTTTTTTTTTGGTCCGTAGTCCTCCTTGGCTCCCATTGCCACCGTGGTAAAGATTTGTACACCAGTTTCTGTTCCTCCGCTTTAGCAGAAGGCGCAGATCTCTGTCCGAGTTAGCCGGAGAGTCGCCGAAGTACTATGACCGGCGCCAAATACCCCCATAGATTCTTTTGAAGGTTGTAACTCAGGTGGCTGCTGTATCAATTAATTGCGCAAAACTCTTCCCTACACGGCACTAACACAAAAGTTTAATGGACAAAATTATGAGGAGTCGGCTCAGTTCTGAAAATTAGTCATTGAATGTTGAAGCAACAAAAGCTGCTGTACGANTTTGCCGGAGAGTCGCCGAAGTACTATGACCGGCGCCAAATACCCCATAGATTCTTTTGAAGGTTGTAACTCAGGTGGCTGCTGTGTCAATTAATTGCGCAAAACTCTTCCCTACACGGCACTAACACAAAAGTTTAATGGACAATTATGAGGAGTCGGCTCAGTTCTGAAAATTAGTCATTGAATGTTGAAGCAACAAAAGCTGCTGTACGAGTTCCTTGCCTGCGAAAATAGAAGTTTGAGATTTCTCTTGTCGTTGTGCGCCTATCAATTTAGGCTTAGTTTGAGGAGGCAGTGAAGTTCCGATCCATTCAGTTTGAGGCAATGCTTAGGCTTAGTTTGAGGAGGCAGTGAAGTTCCGATCCATTCAGTTGGAGCGAATGCTGATGAAATTTNAGAGGCAGTGAAGTTCTGATCCATTTAGTTGGAGCGAATGCTTAGGCTTAGTTTGAGGAGGCAGTGAAGTTCCGATCCATTCAGTTGGAGCGAATGCTGATGAAATTTTTGTTTGGTTTTCACAAAAACGATAAATTTTCATTATTTCAGATTGCAGCTCGTCTCTTTCGATTCGACAAATACAGCTTTTAAAAGAAATATAGTGAATCTAGCCATTGTTGGAAATGAGGCTTTAATGAAACCAATCATTAAAAAGGTACAGTTATTCCCTTCATTGCGATGCTTATCAAATTTAATGAAACCAATCATTAGAAAGCTACACATAGTACTTGCTATTGCTGGAGATTTCTGGAAAGGCAAAAATCCTCCTCAAATATTTGAGTTAAAAAACTGAACTTTATCATGCAAAATGGTTGTGATGTCACTACCTTTTTCAATGAATTGGTGATACTATGACAATAGCTCGATTNAAACGATAAATTTTCATTATTTCAGATTGTAGCTCATCTCTTTCTATTTGACCAATGCAACTTTTAAAAGAATATAGTGAATCTAGCCATTGTTGGAAATGAGGCCTTAATGAAACCAATCATTAAAAAGGTACAGTTATTCCCTTCATTGCGATGCTTATCAAATTTAATGAAACCAATCATTAGAAAGCTACACATAGTACTTGCTATTGCTGGAGATTTCTGGAAAGCAAAAATCCTCCTCAAATATTTGAGTTAAAAAACTGAACTTATCATGCAAAATGGTTGTGATGTCACTACCTTTTTCAATGAATTGGTGATACTATGACAATAGCTCGATTTGTGCTGCAATAATATTTTGGAAAAATAAAAAACTACAATGACTGTGCATGTCACGAGAAAAAAAAATGATAGGTTTTATATGTTCCTTGCTTGAGTTGATGTAGATTTAGATGAAGTATGAGATCACATTCTTGGCAGAGGACCCTTACAACATTGAAGAAGTTTTCTTTGAAGTACGAAAGCACGGATGAATGCTATTCTGCATGACAAGGGAAGTATATCCAATCGGGAAATTGAGAACTCGGCCCTAATCTCCGAAGACATCAACTCCGAAAGGAACAATTGGAAAAATTTGTGGTGCAAACTATGTGAGAAATTGTGGCATACAAGCGAGTCTTATTGCAAACATAATGAATAAATTGGAAGACCAAGTTCAAACATAATGGTCGTGCCCATTAGACATCTACAAGATATACTCAAGACAACTAGAAAGCAATTTTTTTTCACAAAGTTGTAGTTGAAACATTGATATAAATTATTTCATTCTATAAGATATTCTATGACCCAATCCTTCTTTTACCTCAGAAGGATAGTTTTCAATTTTATCAATGATTATATTATATTGAGTTCGGTGTTTTTGATGAGAAAAAAGATTCGAAGTAAAAAAAAGAAAAAAAAATCTTCAAGGACTTCTACATTGTGGTACATACACATGTTCAAGAGACATTCAAATATTATGGTTTGATGGTGTTTGTGAGTACTCTAAAATTTATTAGAATTAATTCTCTTTAAAAGGGAATTATTCACTAAAGTTTATGCATTTATATCACATAATAAAATGGGATGACTGAAAGAAACAAACACATTTTAGAAGTTGCCAGGTGTACATAGATAAGTGGTCAGTATGGGCCAGAGATGGTGTTAGGAGGCCTATACAAATTATTATCTATTACACCATTCTTCTTTGTCTCAAAAGGGTAATTTTCAATTTTATCAATAATTATGCTAGATTGAGTTTGGAGCTTTTGATGAAATAAAGTTCTTAGTAAAAATAAATCTTTAAGGAAAACTATGTTACAAACACAATTTCAAAAGATATTCAAATATTATGATGTGATGATAGTCATGAGTACTTATAAAATTTATTGGAACTAATTCTTTCTTTAAAAATGGAATTATTCTATAAAATTTATGCATTGATACCACACTAAAATGGGACGGTTGAGAAAAACCTTTGGAATTTTATAGGTTTATATAAATAAATTTTCATTATGGGCCAAAGGTGTTAACAGGCCCAATGTGCCTTGATAACCTATTCTTCCAAAACATAGCTTTCGGGTTGAACAAATAGGTTGACTTGTTGAACTAACTAGTCGCATGCCAATTGTATGGTTGACCTACTAGTTTAACTAGCAAGTACATGTTATCATGTATCAGTTATCGGATTAACTAATTAGGTTGACCTATTAAACTGAACAACTGAGTACTAACTATGAATATAAAAAGATAATATGTTTGATATCGCTTAACTATATGTCATCTATTCTTTACTTTTTATTAGTCTGGCATCATTAGGTTGCATTGGCAGATTTCGTAATGTACTAAAAACATTTAATAATCTTTTTGTANACCAACTGTCTGGTTGACCTACTAGTTTAACTAGCAAGTACATGTTATCATGAATCAGTTATCGGATTAACTAATTAGGTTGACCTATTAAACTGAACAACTGAGTACTAACTATGAATACAAAAAGATAATATGTTTGATATTGCTTAACTATTTGTCATCTATTCTTTACTTTTCATTAGTCTGGCATCATTAGGTTGCATTGGCAGATTTCGTAATGTACTAAAAACATTTAATAATCTTTTTGTAGCACAACAAGATAGAAATTATCTCTAGCCCTGTAAATAGAAGTGTGATCCTGCCCTTAGAAAGATTTATCTCACGTTTGTTATTTTTTGTGTAAATTGATGGTTCTAAATTGTCATAGACCAAGTCTAGACCCTATACTAGAGTGTTGCCTCCAACGTCGCAGTGCTCCATCAATGAAATTAATGGTGACCATTTACAATGGCTAGTGTTGCTTTTTGACTTGGTCAAACTCCAACGCCAATGTTGTGGTACTAATTTGTCTATGTATAGGGGTCAGGTTCAAAACTGAATTTCACATCTTAGCCTTTAGATTCATTGTTTCCTAGAGTTATCTTCCTCTTTTCTCAATTTTCACGCTCTCTTTTCTTTGTGAAGAAATGGCATAGACCTCAAGAGCAAAATGCAAGAAGAAGGCTTTAGGATCATTTGACAACAATAGTGTCATAAGTGCAAAGCTCAACGAAGGTACAAAGGCTCCATTTTGGACCATAACTTTATACCTAAGTCTGGGTTTTTAAATTTGGGAGGTTTAATTGAACACAAAATNGTTCCATTCCTCATTACTTCCTCTATGGGCCTTACCTAAATTATTTGAGCCCGTGCAAAATTCATGATTCAACATCCTAAAATATATGGTGAGCACGTAAATTATACTCAAGTCCAAATAAAATCTTTGTGAGGGGAAAAATAAATGTAACATGAATTTTATTAGAGAATTTGTAATGCAACAAATTAATGAACTAAAGGAATATATAACAAAAATGAAACGAGAAATATAGCAAAATTGATGCCTGAAATGCTATGAAGCATCAACAAGCACACAGGTATATTGTCGCTCAAGTAATATACGAATTTGAGTATGTGTATTGATCCTATGAGAAACGTGTTTAATTTTTAAATAATTAAAAGTTATAGTTTGCTAATCGTCAACTTAGCTTGAAAGGTTAAAGTTTAAGTGAATTTCAAAGTTATTAAATCCTAAATTTGGCAAGAAAGAATCTTAACTATGTTTTGCGGTCGTGCCATAATGCCATGCTCATCAGTGTTGCGTCACTCTTGAGTCATAACACCTAGGAATTGGGAAAAACTGTGTTCACAGAGTCACGTTTGCTATTTTTTGTGTAAATTGATGGTTCTTAATTGTCATAGACCAAGTCTAGACCCTATACTAGAGTGTTACCTCCAACGTCGCAGTGCTCCATCAATGAAATAGATGGTGACCATTTGCAATGGCTAGTGTTGCTTTTTGACTTGGTCAAACTCCAACGCCAATGTTGTGGCACTAATTTGTCTATGTATAGGGGTCGGGTCCAAAACTGAATTTCACACTTTAGCCTTTAGATTCATTGTTTCCTAGAGTTATCTTCCTCTTTTCTCAATTTTCACGCTCTCTTTTCTTTGTGAAGAAATGGCATAGACCTCAAGAGCAAAATGCAAGAAGAAGGCTTTAGGATCATTTGACAACAATAGTGCATAAGTGCAAAGCTCAAGGAAGGTACAAAGACTCCATTTTGGACCATAAATTTATACCTAAGTCTGGGTTTTTAAATTTGGGAGGTTTAATTGAACACAAAATGAGGGATGGGGATTGGGAAAATTTTGTGGCGGAGCAAAATGCCTTTATTGTATCAGTGGTCTATGACTTTCTGGCTAATACCAAAGAACATAAGGATTACAAAGCTTTTGTGAGAATTAAATGAGCTTTGTTCTATAGTGCATTGAACAATGCCAATACGAGTTATCAGATTATGCCAGTAATTAATACACTGAATTCCTCAATAGTCAATTTGACCATAACAAAATATTGTTTTATTTAACCATGCTAGATTCTAGAGTCCAGTTGAAAGAGCAGGAGAAGAAATCATTAACTTCCCCATCAATAGTCTTATAATAGAATCCAAAGCCTATGATTCCTTCATATTCTCTAGCATGTTATCTAGCTCACATGCGAGCAAAGTAACTAAAGGTTGAGCTCATTAAACTACAAAATCCAAAAGCAACAGACAATTGATATCATTCATGTCACTACGACCACCATCCTTTATATAATTCGGATAACACGACTATCGAAACCAGCCTCCCTGCTCTAATCTATTATTTATGTATGAATACATGGGCTTTGTGGGATGAGGGAGAGGAGCAAATCTTTTTGAAGCACACTATTATAAAGAAGAGCATCCATTCTTACAAAAGTTCAAGGGAGATACCTCTAGCTTAACCATTGGCGCCACCCTCCTCTCTACCTCATTCTATCTTTAGGTAGATGCAAGAGCTTAGTAGAGATGCATTATCCTTAGGCAAAACGTAGATAATCTATAGTGATCTTTTAGTTAGCATTTAGATCACATGGAGACAAAACATCACCATCAGTCTGCATGACATGAGCAAATGTTTACTCATTATTTTGTGTCGAGTGGGCGTGCTACCTGTAGCCTCCTCCTTATCACTTCTATTCTAAGGCTAGACCTATTGGACTTAAGTATATTGCTAAAAATAGAAATTGAAAAATCAAAATCGATTTAAGTAGGAAAGGGTTGGTATTCAAAAGTATTAACAAAATCATCAGTAGAGGAAATCCACTTAAGTATTAACAATCCTACCATGGAAGCCGCCTCCGTTGAACTCGAACCTATTGCCATGGAAATGGTTCAGAACAATCATTCTGAGGGATCACACACAAAAGATTCTAACCACCACCTAGCTACTTTTCTTGAATTGTGTGTCACTTTCAGGTATAATAATATCTCCAACAATGTTGTTATACTAAAGATATTTTTTTTTCTCACTTAGGGATATAGCTAAGAAGAGGTTAAACTCTTTAGCACCAAGATCAATCACCAACTGGAATGACCTAGCCCAAAATCTCCTAGCCAAATATTTCTCCTCACTAAGATTACCAAACTGAGAAGTGATCACAATCTTTACCCAATTAGATGGAGGGTTGATCTATGAAGCTTAATAAAGATTTAAGGAACTTCATATGAAGCGCCAACACCGCACCCTACCTGATTGAACTATAATTCAGACATTTTATAATATGTTAGTGAGAGTGTTGAGGTCAACAATAGATACTTTAGCTGGGGGCTCACTCATGCAAAGCCATTTGAAAATGCATATTCTAATTAAGGAGATGACTTCCATTTGAGGCGACATATTCACTGATCAAGCAGATGACTACTAGTAATTTTAAAGTACCTTCAGATAGAGTCAATCCTATGAAGGTAGCTTGTGTGCACATCCACAGATGTGCAAACAAATTTAACTTCACATGTAGTTAAAATATTCAGGAAGTTAGATAATTTTGGTTTGCATTATGCACCAAGATCAAATGTAATAGAGAAAAATGCTTATGGACAACTATTTAATCTTATTGTTATGTCTATAAAACCCTTAAATGTTATAGAAAATAGAGCGAATAATCCATATTTCAAAACTTATAGCCAAGATTGAAAGAATCACTCAAACTGTAAACACAGGGTAGGAAACCATTAGTGGTGTATTAACCAACCTAATTTCCTTAAAAAAATGGAATAATCAAGGGAATAACCCAAGACTAACTTACCCACCAAGATTCACTTCTAATCCCTAATTTAGGGAGAAGAAATTATCTTTGAAAGAATTGATAGTGAACTTGGGGAATCATATATAGAGTCATGCTTAAGTCATAAGAAACATAAAAATGCAATTAAAGATAGTTAATTCTTTGATTCAATCTGTCCATCAATGCTAACCCAACACTGTCTTGTTACTAGGGATCTTCTGCTCTTTCTTGGGCAATTGCGCCCTCCGGCTGTTGGGCGTCGATTCCTCTTGGGAGTTTTATTTCCTTTTCCCAACTCCTGCTTCTCTGATCGCCTCTAATATTTGACCCAACATCAAGTCACTTTACTCTTGGATGTGCCACTGTACGAACTCCTATGTTAACTTTACATCTACTGCATCTCTTTGGTGAGTTTCTTCTTCCTGTGATGTTCCTCTTCTGGTTTTTGATATGAGTCACGCTCACCGCACATTTTAGAATGTTGATTCGGAATTTGTCGCGTAAGTCACACCTAAAGATAAGCATATAACAAAAGAGACAATGAGAGAGAGAGAGAGAGAGAGAGCACAGTAAAGAACCAATTATCGTAAGAATGATTGATCCCCTTACTATATAAATGACCCTCTTATTTATAGGTAAGGTGGTATCAAGTACATAATTAAATGCTTTTCTCTATTTTTACGGGGGTGAAATAGAGTATTTTATATGTACTTGGCAACCCTGTTACTCAGTCAACTAAGGTTGGAAATCCTTAGATTGGCAAGGCCTATTCTAATGACATTGTTGACTTGGTCAGCTAGTCAATTGCTTAAGTCTGAGGACTGATTGTTAACCCTTAGATGAGAAGCTCCTATCGCTACAATGATACTAAGCTACCAGGTAGAGAGTAGATCACCATATAATTAAATAGGTAGCCTACCCCTAGATAGAAGGTTCACCAATGTCTTTTAGTCTTCCGCTGACGTGTCCTATAATCTTTCTTCTGTGAGTCATTCTTCACCGTACTTTTGTGTTGCTCGTTGAATTTCTTTGATATTCATGCTGTCATATATCTGTGAACTAAAAATATATGAAAGCAAAAACTTGAAATAAATGTAATGACAGATATAAATAAAAAAAATTAATAAAATCCTGAAAATAAAAAAAGTTAAACTTTTTAATTTGAGATTTAGTATTATAAAGTTTATAATAACTAATTAAAATAAAAATAAAAACTAAATTTAGAAAATTACAAAATAAAAAAAAAAAATAGCTTGCATGGTGGACCAAGTGGCCCACGCACAAGAAGTGCTACTCGCCAAAACTTTGGGTGAGTGGGTGACTCTCCTTTTAATATTTTTATTATTCTCCTTTTCTCTTTTATTAAAATAATTTTTTTGCAAGCTAAAAAGTTAATTTAAACAAATTACCAGTTAAAAAAAAATATTTTATTTATCTCATTCAAAATTAAAAATTATAATTAATATTTAACTACTCTCAAGTCCATCATTCCCATTATTAGTATTTTACTTATCCGAATATTATTATTTTGATTTTTTTTTTTTTTTAAATTGGACATGTTAACCTTATGTCTGGGACTTCTACAAGATATATCTAATTTATATAAAATTAAGCCTATAATAAATACTATATTTAATTATTATTAAAATGTAATATTATACATATTTAAAATATTAATTTTTTAAATAGAATAATTTTACTACATTAAAATAATAGAAAAAA
>JXCR01141307.1:0-27613 GCA_002079205.1 Phalaenopsis hybrid cultivar
TTCAAACAAACTAAATTTTAAACGAACCGAACACGAACACAAGCTTTGTTCGTTCGTGTTTGATTCGTTTACACCCCTAGTTGGAATGACACAATCTGTTGTATCTGTTATAACCAAATCATATTAGAAAGTGAAGTCGAATGGAATATATTGTAAGACACAAATTATTTTAAGGCTTTTCTTCATGCATATATNTTTAAATAAGAACTTAGACGAGGTCAGAGGAAGAATCATAGGGATGAAACTTCTCCCTGCCATTAGGGAAGCCTTTGCTGAAGTTAGAAGAGAAGAAAATAAGAAGAAACCCATGATGGCAGGAAGTGTGAATTCATCTAGCATTGAAAGCCCCACCTTATACACAAACAACTCTTCTCATGAGTAAAAAAAATAATCTTCTATTGTGTGAATATTGCATGAAACTTAGTCACACAAAGGATATTTGTTGAAAATTGCATGAAAAACCTACAGATTGGAAACATGGGCAAGAGAGGAAGGATTAAGACGGCAAGGCCCACGCCACTACTTCTTATGAAGGGTTGGTTGACCCTAGTCCCTTCACTAAGGAACAACTGGATGTGTTGAAAAAACTTCTTTCTATAGCATAATTGAGTTGCTTACTAGTTTGATGGTAAACCAAGGTATCATATCCTCCTTCTGTAGCGCTAATAATGGAAGATTTGATCTTGGAAGATAGACTTAGGTGCTTTTGATTACATGATTAGAGACATTCATGCCCGCACAAACTACCAAGCGTTCACCACTTCCAAATGTGTTAGACTTGCAGATGAATTTTACTCCAGAATTATTGAGAAAGGAGAAATAAAAATCTCCAAAGATATCCAACTTTCTACTGTGTTATATGTTCCCAAATTAGATTGCAACTTACTTTCTATTAGCAAGCTTGCTCGTGATTTGAACTTTGTTACTACATTTTATTCTAGCTCTTGTTAATTTCATGTGGTGAATTCGGAGAAGGTGATTGACAGCGATGAATTGTATTAAGGTCTATATCTACTCAATGATAGTTATTCTTTTAACACACGAGCGTCTTCTCCACCATCCTCATCCCATATTTCCGAGTTTGTTGTTTCTGAGTCTATTGAGAGTTAAGTTTTATTATGACATGGTTGTCTGAGTCAGCCTAATTTTCATTATGCTGCAAAATTAACTCTCATCTCTTTATTAATAAAAAGTCAGTTTTATCAGTATGAAACCTGTTAATTGGCTAAACATACCCTCCAACGATCACATTTTTTCTATCATCAGCAGTGACATTTGAGGACCTTCAAAATCGAAATCCATCAATGCAGCCAAATAATTTATCTTTTTTGATGATCACACTATAACTAGTTGGATATTCCTCGTAAAGGAGAAATTATAAATTGCACAAATCTTTTAATCATTTCATAACATTTTTAAAAATAAGTTTCAATGCAAAATTAGATTCTTAAAACTGATAATGCAGTTGAACACTTCAATTCTAAACCCAACTTTGCAAAGAATCTTGTCATCCATGTGAGTTTCTGTGTTGAGATCCCATAACAAAATGGAATAGCTGAGAGGAAGAATTGACATCTCCTCAAGATATTTAGGTCTCTAGTGCTTTCTCATAATGCCCCAAATATTGTCTGGGGAATGCAGTGCTCACAAACATTTTTCTTATTAATAGAATGCTAAGCAGGGTCTCTGGTATCAAAGCTCTCTCTCTCGATATTGTGAGGAAAAAATGCCCTCATGTTAGAGTCTTTTCATCTAATCTTCCTCAAAAAATATTTGTTCATGTCTTCTTTGTTCACATTCACCAACCAAACCGCACATAGCCTGACCCAAAATTTTCTTATCTATGCTTGTAACACAAAGTGGTACACATGCTATTCTTCCTTTACAAAAACATCCTATAACTTTATAGATGTGACTTTCTTTAAAAACTAACCATACTATCCCAAATCCGATATTTAGGGGGAGAGTCTGGATGACTATCAGACTTGGGACACTACTTTGGATACCCACACTGTTCTAGAGTAATCGCAAACTATTCTATTCCCCTCTAACCTTCATGTCGCTTAAATTCCACCACTTGAGAATATCCAACCTGAAATTGACAACAACGATCTTCTGAAGGAACTTCGTGTGCATTCTAGGAGAAAGAAATTCACTGAGTAAGATAAAGGAAAGATGCAACCACAAAATTGTTCACAACCAAACCCGAATTCACACATCTCCGTAGTTCCAAGGGAGATGGAATCCGGTGGNTCGGCATTGTGAGTTAACATATGAACAGTCAAAATGAAAACATCCATGCATGGTTTACAAAATATTGATATTTTTTAAGAAGACTATTGACAGAGGGTTATTGCTTAAGAAATTAAACAACAGGAATGTAGAGGTTTACACTGATGCTGATTGGGCAGGAAAACTTAATGACAAAAAATCCGCTTTTGAGTTTTGTTTATATGTATTGGGAAATCTTGTCACATGGTAGAGCAAGAAGCAAGCAATGGTCTCNCAGGCATTGTGAGTTAACATATGAACAGTCAAAATGAAAACATCCATGGATGGTTTACAAAATATTGATATTTTTTAAGAAGACTATTGACAGAGGGTTATTGCTTAAGAAATTAAACAACAGGAATGTAGAGGTTTACATTGATGCTGATTGGGCAGGAAAACTTAATGACAAAAAATTCGCTTTTGAGTTTTGTTTATATGTATTGGGAAATCTTGTCACATGGTAGAGCAAGAAGCAAGCAATGGTCTCTAGAAAGAGTGCAGAATCCGAGTATCAAGCACTTGTTTTGGGAATCTGTGAAGGAATGTTGATCCAAAGGTGACTAAATTAGTTGGGATATTTCACGGTCAATTTCATAAAAATATTCTGTGATAACCAAGTTGTCATCAGTATTGCAAAGTATCCTATGCATCATGACAGGACCAAACACAATGAGATTGATAGACATTTTATTTTTGAGAAGGTCAATGGAGACATTATTCACCTAATATACACCAACTCTTTTTCAAGTTGCTGCTATCTTCACTAAATCTCTACCTCCAAAGAGCTTCACTGTTTTGAATATCAAGTTGGATCTTTACAACATATATAACCTAGCTTAATGGGGAGTGTGGAATTAAGAGTTTCCTATTTTAGTTTTATTCTCTTTTATTATTTACTCTATTATGTTGAATGTGCTTCCTTTTTGTAGTTGTTTATTCTTTGATAAGTTGTAGTAGGCATAGTTAAGCTTGCTTTAGTCGCTTCTTATATAATAAAGGGAATAGTTGTATTTTGAAGATTGAGAAATAAAAGAATACGATTTTCTCCACCTTTCTATGCTATTCATTAACTGTAATTTAACTTTCTGTTACTTTTAGCGGTGGGTTTATGTTGACTTATATCTTTAGAGTCCATGGACTAAATTAGGCATTTATATAATTTTAAACAAAAATGACCTTTTATAAACCGGGGATCATTTTTGTCTTTTTTCTCATTGTATGATGAGAACTAAATGCATAATAGAATCATTGCACATGATAATTGAAACAATATTTAGAAATTAACAACATTGAAATATCATATCACTAATTGACAATCATGCTCTTATAGAAATCCAAATTATATCAAACTTGACATAGGTCAATTACACGTGCAAACTTGCACAAGGAGATAACATCTTCCATAAATAATTAAGGTTTGTACTTAATCAAAATATGACATCATATCAAAATTTTATTTGGAATAATAAATTTTATTTTGAACAACATTACAACTCTTATTTATGATCTTAAAGACCATTAGAAAAAGTCCTCTTATTCAATCTTAAAGGAAAGAAAAATGAATCACAAAGTCGATAAATATTGAGAGCCAAGAACTAGTAAGAGAGACTGACAATCAGCTGCAATTCCAGTCCTACTCAGCCACCCATTAACAACCTTTAGCACAACTTAAACCAAAACAATAAAATCCTCACAAGAAATTTGTTGAGTTTCATGAGGACTAGACCTTGCACTATGTGGAAGAAGGCCGCAAATCTCATAGACAGATTTATATTATAGGCATATGGGAGGCAACCACAATTGTTCTACTATCATAATAATGGAATCTAAGTGAAGAACTCATAAAAGACGGTGAAAGCAGAGGAAGTTGAACTCAGGGAAGTTGACAGAGGAACAAATCTTACATATTTTAAGATAGCACCTTTAAATGCTTCACAGTAAATAGAATAAGATAAATATTCCAAAGAAGAAATTGACAAAATTCAAATCTTCGCGGCCTTTAGCATTGTAGAGATAACATCATAGGCATGCCGATATAGTTTTCAACTAACATTTAATTGATTGCAACTAAAAGTTGGATAAAAAATTCTAATTCCTTGCTAATATTAGCTACTTTTGAGTTTGAAACATGGCATTTCCATTTATTGTAGCTGAGTTCATGAAATATTGGTTTGTACTTCAATATTTGGAATCTGTGTTTGGCATGTAAATCATACCTGCGCTTCATTTTCATTTCAGGCTACTGATGTGCGATACAAGAATCGTGGTGCATATATTGTTTTGCAACCGCCAGATTTTGCTACTCCTGAGTTCCATACCTTTGAAGCTGTCAAACCGAGGCCTGAGGTGCTTTATGCCTTCCGACATAGTATTTTGAAAAATTTGCATACATACCACACAACTCTTATGTATTTATGTCTAACATCTAAACTTTGTTGGTTTCATAACCTATGCATGAAAATATGTATTTCGCTTTTAAAATGTTAGTAATATTGATATTTTTTATTTTAATCTCAAAGAGTGGAGTGTTTTGTTTGTAAATATATAAGAATTGTGCGGTATGTATGTAATGCCCCTTGTACTTTTCCCACCGCTGCTCTGTTCATGTATGATTTGTTCAACATTTCGGTTAATTACTAATCTCATGCAGGTCAATCCTTATTATGATTTTAAAGAAGTAATTGACTCTGATGAAGAGCTGGATTTTGAATGCATGGACCACAGCTCAGTAGCTAGCACTTGAAGCCAGGTTTGCTTATGGTTGATTTTTTCTTTTGTTTTTTTGTTTTTTCAACCATATTTTCTTTTAATATAAAATTCAAAAATTGAAAAAGTTTAAGCCAGTGCCGCCGTAAGGCATTATTTTTGTATGATTAATCTGTTATCTCATGCTAAATTAGTTTCCATGACCCCCTTTTTTTCTTGTAATCTGAATGGGAGCCACGCAACATTTANGAATGCTTCACAGTAAATAGAATAAGATAAATATTCCAAAGAAGAAATTGACAAAATTCAAATCTTCGCGGCCTTTAGCATTGTAGAGATAACATCATAGGCATGCCGATATAGTTTTCAACTAACATTTAATTGATTGCAACTAAAAGTTGGATAAAAAATTCTAATTCCTTGCTAATATTAGCTACTTTTGAGTTTGAAACATGGCATTTCCATTTATNGCGCGCGCGCGCTCGCATTGGCTGGCTCGTTGGTTGGAAGAGTGAGTAAGTCCCCTAAGGTCTCGGGGAGGATCGCCTCGAATAAAACACGTCTTAACTGGGGTGGATTTCAAGTATTTCTTTCAGTCCATCTTTAAACTTTTATATATATATATATATATTACCATTTAGAATATGAGTTCACAGTTCAAATTTGTCTTGTCTGCATTTCTTTTATGTTTTTGATATAATTGTTCTCGGGTATCAGCAACTGATATCATCTTCTCTATGATTTTTATGTTAAGTTATTGTCTGCAATACGAGTCGATGCACTCCAGCTAGTACCTAGCGATTTGTAAGAAGTACACAGTCAGTTCAATTTGATGTTTTGCTTCAGCAAAGGAGCGTTGTTAAATTTGATGTGGCTTTAGTTTTATAAATTATAATTGCTTAAATTCTTAACCTTTGCTGTGCAATCGATCGCAAGTATTTAAATTTGTTGCTGCCGGTAAATGTCCTAATTTTTTTCTTAAAGCGTTTTTGCATGCACATCGTCCGATTCCTATTTATTTACACATCTAGCACTTTGACTTTGCTTTATTTTAACTTTTAGAAGTGAAACAAAGCTTTTCATGCCTAATGTCACGGACAAAAAGTCTCACATCGGCTAGGTGTAGGGTCGAAAAGTAGTATTTAAGTCCTGGGCTGCCCACAAATCCTAAGAGCTCTTTTGGGAGGTGACTAAGGTGGCATATATGTAAAATTTGAAATTTATGTGATGGACATGTANAAACCCTAAGAGCTCTTTTGGGAGGTGACTAAGGTGGCATATATGTAAAATTTGAAATTTATGTGATGGACATGTAAATACATAAGAATTGAGTGGTATGCATGTAAATCTTCCTTTTTTTATATATATTGACTAATTATTTATAATTTTTTTTTTATTTAACTGCATGTTTAAGGTAGATATTGTGAAAGAACCAAACACAGCATTTGTCATCTTACATATACATTTACTGGATATTTTCTGGGATATTTAAATATATATATATCGAATATTTTTTATATATTTGTACATCTAGCATCCAACCTTTCATATTTATATGCATAACATTTAAATTTTTAACATAGCATAAAAAAATATTACTATGATAAACTTTATAAAAATAAAATATACATCTTAATGCATAGGTTTATACTACCAGTATTTTATAAATATAAATATCAAAATTTAGATTTTAGGTATGTAAAATATGTATACATGTGAAATATTTAATTTTTTTAATAGGAATATGAAAAAAAATAATATTTTACTCACAATATTATTTCAAAAACATGACCAGCTCATAAAAAAAAAAAAAAAAAAAAAAAAAAAAAAAAAAAAAAAAANAAAAAAAAAAAAAAAAAAAAAAAAGCCTTGAATGATCGCAGCAGCTTGACAGAGCTCTGCACATTGCTATTTTCTTACATTTTACATGCTTGAAGATGATGATGCTTTTCTCAATTACCCATGGGGTAAGTTGTCATGAGAGAAAATATTGATGGGGTTGAAGATGGATCTAATACATTGTATTTATATATGACATAATTTCATTGCAATATTGAGCTTATTGTCACAGACAGAAAGTCCTACATCAGCTAGGTGTAGAGCTGAAGAATACTATTTAAGTCTTGGGCTGCCCACCACCTCTAAGAGCTTTTTTGGGAGGNGCATAATTTCATTGCAATATTGAGCTTATTGTCACAGACAGAAAGTCCTACATCGGCTAGGTGTAGAGCTGAAGAATACTATTTAAGTCTTGGGCTGCCCACCACCTCTAAGAGCTTTTTTGGGAGGTGACAAGTGGTATCAGAGCAGATTACTACCTGCCATGTGTGTGGACTCACCATGGTCCAGTGAAACCCTCGGTGGAGCTAATCCGTGACGAGGGCGTCACGTGATTGGGTGGATGAGAATGTCACGGACAAATAGTCCCACATCGGCTAGGTGTAGGACCAAAAAACAGTATTTAAGTCCTCAGCTGCCCACCACCTACAATGACTCTTTTGGGAGGTGACATTACGCTACCATCCCAAAGTTGGGGAGATGTGTTGAGTTCCTTTCTTTGCACGCGATTTTCTGTCCTATGTTGGGTAGAGCTGATGAGGACATATATGACTTGGTTGTATATACTCCCCTTTGGCTTATTCTAGTTATTGTTTNTGCTACCATCCCAAAGTTGGGGAGATGTGTTGATTTCCTTTCTTTGCACGCGATTTTCTGTCCTATGTTGGTGGGTAGAGCTGATGAGGACATATATGACTTGGTTGTATATACTCCCCTTTGGCTTATTCTAGTTATTGTTTCAAAAGAAAAGTGAGTATTCTTATTTTTGAGGAGCTTAGGGTTTGGAATTACCAATACGGGAACTAACGGTCGGACGGAGAAGACATATCTACTGATTTCGTTTCATAATTAAATAAAAACTACCAAAAACAAGAGTTATTCTAATTCATAAACTTTTATTTATAACAGGGTGTTCATATTTAAACAGAAAATAAATTATGAACAATATCTATTAGCTTGTGCTCCAAGGTGTTTGTATACATGCTTCCTAGTGTTGATCTAATCTACAGCTGGTTTTCTTGTAAAAATATTTGTAATTAAGATTTGAGTTCAACTACTCAATAGCCAAATGGTTTTAAAGTACAATAATTGTCATTTTAAAATATTTTTGTAAAGGCACGGAATCAATAAAACACTATGCATTAAAAGAGAGAAATAAAGAAAATAGTTTTATTCCTTTCATTTATTTAGGCAACATTTTACATAATTGGGAGTCGTCTGTATACTTCTTAAAAAATATACGTATAGTCATTTCCAACCCACTATAAAGACAGATAGTCATTTTCATTTTCATTTTCATTTCGTGTACGAGTATATTGCATTCTATTCCCTGTTAGTACCATCTAGGGGTGGCTCCTATATACTTACATATATCATATATTATTTATTTTTCTTGCATTTAATATTAAAAGAAACGTATAGTTTTGCATTTAAAATAAAGTTGAGAAACAATAAATAAACAGAGCTATCATAAAAGGAAATGCATTTACCCACCTCTATAGTGACGTCTGAAGTTTGTGGTTCCTTTCCTCGAGTAATCTTAAGCTTTTTGGGTGCGTCTATAGGAACAAATTGGTTTAGATTAGCCTCTCTGAAATATATATTTATAATAAATTTTTCTTTCTTAAATCTAACACAAATACTTAAACATTCTCGACTATAATGCATTTAATTGAATTGCTAATTGGTATTTCATAAAGTACTTAATTAATACATTTTTTTTAAATATTAACTTATTTCAATTTATTTTACTAATTGTGATTTTATATCATAATTAAATTAACTTAATTTTCGAATTTCAAATTAGGTAACATTCCATGAACCAATTAGGAGAATTACATTATGTAGTGTAATTTAAATTAATTAACACTAATAACTTAAAATAATTTAATATGTTACCTTGAACATAGCCTCTCTGCCTGCCTGAACTAAAATTTTCGACGGCTCATGCGACTTCTTCTTCCTCCCCCAAGCTCTCGGTCGAAGCCTACATGCCGCACGAGAGGCAGAAAACGGCTCGCACCTCTCCGACAAAGAGCTAGGGAACCGAAAAGCTTCAACTGATGCGTACGAGCACCCCCGTGACTTCGTCTCCCTTCCCTTCTNTAAATATTAACTTATTTCAATTTATTTTACTAATTGTGATTTTATATCATAATTAAATTAACTTAATTTTCAAATTTCAAATTAGGTAACATTCCATGAACCAATTAGGAGAATTACATTATGTAGTATAATTTAAATTAATTAACACTAATAACTTAAAATAATTTAATATGTTACCTTGAACATGAGCCTCTCTGCCTGCCTGAACTAAAATTTTCGACGGCTCCTGCGACTTCTTCTTCCTCCCCCAAGCTCTCGGTCGAAGCCTACATGCCGCACAAGAGGCAGAAAACGGCTCGCACCTCTCCGACGAAGAGCTAGGGAACCGAAAAGCTTCAACTGATGCGTACGAGCACCCCCGTGACTTCGTCTCCCTTCCCTTCTACGCTCGGCTAGACGGTTCATTAGCTGAGCAGGTGCCAAATTAGGCTGGAGAATATATTAAGAAGGTTGAAGCAGAGAAGGGAATCTCTGACCACTCTTTTATCTAATGTCTTGTACATATGAAGCAGCGAGGAGAGCAAAAAGGATGCCATGAAGGTGCCTGCTACTAATCCAAATGCTTATTTGGATGAGTTGTAGAGGGAGAGGGATGCAAAGCAGAAGGGACCAATCCCTAGCCCCTGTGTTTGTAGATAGCAAGTCTAAGGAAATAGGGCATGCCAACCCAATCCTTGCCATTTTAAATAAGAGTGATGTATAATTTGTAGGACTTGAAAGAAGGAAAAAAATATTACATTCCACGGTCCGTGCATCCAAACGGTCAACTGTGGCGGTTGGCTGTCTGGATGTGCAGTGTTTCAGAGGCAAAATTTTCTCTAAAGAAAGGCCACATAAATACGAAAAATGTTTGACTGAGGATCTCATTGATTTAGGGAAAAGAGACATGTTTATGAATTTATGCACCATTAATCCCCTTCATCCCATCAATGAGGAGCTTTGTTTTCCTCATGTTCTGGAGATTAGAATTGATTGAAAATTCCCATGAGGTGTTGAGAGTGGCAGTGAAAGCGTAACATTGTTCACACAATAGAATTATTAAGAGATCCGAAATAGTGATATCCAAAGTTCTATGGACCATCTATTGCTGTATTGGATGTAGTTTTTGTTATAGGTGTTGTATTATAGCTCTTTAATTGCACTGTGTTATGTGTATTGTGTGGATATATTCAAATGATGTTATGCTTGTTACTCTGACACTTTAAGATTGTTGTTCTACTCTTTTTCGTGATGTGTTGTGATCATGAATAAAAGTTTTCTTTATTATAAGATTGTTATATGTTGTTGTTCTTATGATAGCTCTCTATTACTTTACACTCTTGTTTTACACTCTTTTTGATAAATACTTACATTAGTTACAATTATGGTTGTTGGAATTAGGGCTGTCAAAAAAGCTCGTTGTTCGCGAACAGTTCGTGTTCGGTTCGTCAATGAGTTCGTGTTCNCGATTACTTTACATATTAGGATAATTTCAGCATCATCCCTTAATAACATTTTTTTAATTACATATAAATATCTTTATATTTTCCTATTTTATTATATAATTTATTGCACCTGGTTTTAGCATTTTGATATTATTACAAATCTAACTCATATATATTTGTATTTTTTTGTTATAATATGAAATATGATTATTTTATTGGCTCATTTAATAGATATTGAGTAAATAATCTAATTGATGTATAAAAAAGTATATGCAGTGTATTATTGAGTAAAAAGGCTAAATAAAAAGGTATATGCAGTGCATTACTTATGTCTACATGCATCATTTTTTTTTTTTTATTTAGGTTAATTTTTTTCAGTCAAAATATGATTTTTGACAAATTATTTTAATTATAATTATGAATTTCTTATGGCTAAATATACTGGAGACATCTAATTTTTTTTTTAATGAAAGTAAAAATACAAATTATAATCAGTATCATCTTTGAATTTAAAAATACCGAAGTGATCAACTCTAAGTCCAAATAAATTTAAATTAAATACTTTAAATGTGATCGAAAATTTTTGAGATATTAATTGAAGTAAATGATCATTGAATTTTACATACAGCCAAAATCGAGCCTCTTCAGTGAAATTGAGTCTCTTTGAAGGAAATCAAATGATCATAAATTTATTAAATTCTGAGATTTTTATGGATTTTGATTGAAAGAAATAAGCCAGAGTCATCTGATACAGTGTTTTGGGATTTTGATCAAAATTATTAATTGTGTCATATTTTCCACTTGAAAAGGAATTGCACTTGATTTTGGAGTGAACTTAGATATTTAAATAACTTCGAATTTCTAACGTAAGACCAACATTGATGATCGCCAATTTTCATCAAATGACCAACTGATGCTGGTGGGTTGCCTTGTTTGATCAAAGGCTAGTGTTGGCTTTGAATCTTTAATTTAGTATTCATGATGGGATTTGGAGTGGCTTAGTATGGTATGATGATTAAAATGCCTAGATTAGTCTGGATTAGGCTAGTTTGGGGTGATTTGAAAGACCGTTTTGGGAACTAGTGCAAAGTTAAGTAAATGATTATGGGTTATTTTGAGTTTTTGCCTTTTGAATGTGGAGTAATTGGTTAAGTTTGGAAGAGTATATTTGGGGTCTAGTTTGGTCAAGAGTTCTTAAGAGGAATTTTGGAGTGGATTTGAGAGGTGGTTTAAGTAGTGGATGATCTTTTAGGATTATAGATGTGTAGAGGATGTTAATATTGAGGGCATGACTTAAGATTTAATATATATATATATATATATATATTAAGGATAACTACCTAATCTCTCCAAAGAAAGGAAGAGATTTGAAGGCTACATGTATCAAATAAAAAGAGAAAAAATTACTCAAATATTTCATTCCACAAGTGATAAAAATCATCCTACCACAACCATATTTATAGAGCTTTTATTAAGCAAACTTCAAATAAAAGAAAAGAGAAAATTTGGAGGGAAATGTTGATGGCCAAAAATAAAGGNATTCAAATAAAAGAAAAGAGAAAATTTGGAGGGAAATGTTGATGGCCATTAATAAAGGCTTAATATTTTTTTCTTATTGCCATCCCATACAAACCTCCAATTTTGAAAAGTTCAAAATTTTAGAAATTATATTTAAAAATTNTTAATAAAGGTGCAAATCACCTTCTTATTTTTTGTTTCTTATTGCCATCCCATACAAACCTCCAATTTTGAAAAGTTCAAAATTTTAGAAATTATATTTAAAAATTAAAAGAGGAAATATAAATCCAAGCATTTCTTTTTGGTTGAGCTTTTGTGATGGGCCTTGGTTGAGCTATTGATTGTGTGTTTTCTTGGGCTAATATTTAAGCCCATGTAAATGGACCTTTAGCTTCATTTTGTTTGGGTATTTAATTTTTTTAGCCTCAATTTTTTCTTTTAATGTATTCTTCATGAATGATTATATTTTATTACACTAATTTTTCTTCATAGACATAATCATATATTGTTCTACATCAATTCTCTCATTATTCAAGAATTATAATTTTTAGAATTAAATGTATAAATAGAAATATAAAATATGCATGCAATATGAGTATAATTAAATTTAAATATAAAATTTAAATATTAGATAATCACTTTTCTTTCATAAGAAAGAATAAAATCTAATTTAGGGATTTTTTGGGATCACATGTTTTTTGTTTCTTATTTTTAAATTTTATATTATTATTTTTTTAAGTTTTGATTTCAAANCACTTTCTTGGGCTAATATTTAAGCCCTTGTAAATGGACCTTTAGCTTCATGTTGTTTGGGTATTTAATTTTTTTAGCCTTCAATTTTGTTCTTATAAAGTATTCTTCATGAATGATTATATTTTATTACACTAATTTTTCTTCATAGAAATAATCATATATTGTTCTACATCTATTCTCTCATTATTCAAGAATTATAATTTTTAGAATTAAATGTATAAATAGAAATATAAAATATGCATGCAATATGAGTATAATTAAATTTAAATATTAAATTTAAATATTAGATAATCACTTTTCTTTCATAAGAAGGAATAAATTCTAATTTAAGGATTGTTTGGGATCACATGTTTTTTGTTTCTTATTTTTAAATTTTATATTATTATTTTTTTAAGTTTTGGTTTGAAATAAAATACTTTTGGTATGTATGATTAAAATTGATTGTTTTTGAAAATATTCAAAATACCTAAAATTTATTTTGAGTGTCTTAAAAAAGTATGTTTATTTGTTTTTAAAAATATAAAAAAACACATAAAAAATTTATTAAACAAACACAATAAAAAAAAACAAAAATAAAATTTATATTTAACAAGCGCTAAGTAACCATCTAAAAATGATAATTTTAGTCAAGAAACATAAATTGAATGATTGAATGGAAATAAAATTTAACATACTTTTGGGGAAGGAGAAGTAAAGTTATAGATATTTTGGTAAAGCAATAATGTCAATACATAAATTGCAAGTTTGAAAAACTCATTGAAGTTCTCTAACTAGAAAATGAATTTCTAAATTCATTTTCATATGCATGTAAATGAGTCATCATAAAAATAAAACACCTACCTTATGAAAGATGATGAAATTTTTTACAATCATGATTTTAATGGTTGATCCATTAAGCATACCATAAAGGAAGACTCCAAAAAAAAAAAATACCAGTACATTGCTCCTTCCCAAATTTGCTATGATACCAAATCTGATGGTGGTGGGTGATCTTTAGGTGAGATTAAAGGTTAATAAATGTCTTGATCATTTAGTTTATCATATCAAGAGGAGATATAGAGTTTTTCATGGAATATTCAAGGGTTTAGTATGATATGATAATTGGAATGCCTGGACTAGTTTAGATTTGCCTATTTTAGATTAATTTTTTAAAAAAATGTTTTTAGGAAAGTGGTGCAAAATTGAATAAATAATTGGAAATTATTATGAGTGGTTGCCTTAGGATGTTGAGTTATGATATGGAGTTGATGATTAGGCACTTCAGAGTCAAGATGTACTTATCAAACAATGATGAAGGTGTCAACCATTAGGCTCAAGATAAATTTTCCAAGGACATGTCATATTGACTTTATTTAGGAAGCAGTCTAAGCTCAAATAGTTACCAGTGACTACTAACAAAAAAGCCAATGACTTCCTTAAGTATGACGACCCATTAGTAGACTGAGCTGAGTCTATATTTTAGCTTCACACCCCTTAGATATTTTTCTTATTATTTTTACATGTATAACTCATCTTTTAGCNAAAATAAAGGTGCAAATCACCTTCTTAATTTTGTTTCTTATTGCCATCCCATACAAACCTCCAATTTTGAAAAGTTTAAAATCTTAGAAATTATATTTAAAAATTAAATGAGGAAATATAAATCCAAGCATTTCTTTTTGGTTGAGCTTTTGTGATGGGCCTTGGTTGAGCAATTGATTGTGCACTTTCTTGAGCTACTATTTAAGCCCTTGTAAATGGACCTTTAGCTTCATTTTGTTTGGGTATTTAATTTTTTTAGCCTTCAATTTTGTTCTTATAATGTATTCTTCATGAATGATTATATTTTATTACACTAATTTTCCTTCATAGAAATAATTGTATATTGTTCTACATCGATTCTCTCATTATTCAAGAATTATAATTTTTATAATTAAATGTATGAATAGAAATATAAAATATGCATGCAATATGAGTATAATTAAATTTAAATATAAAATTTAAATATTAGATAATCACTTTTCTTTCATAAGAAAGAATAAATTCTAATTTAAGGATGGTTTGGGATCACATGTTTTTTGTTTCTTATTTTTTTAAGTTTTGATTTGAAAGAAAATATTTATGATTGTTTTTCACCTAAAATTTATTTTGAGTGTTTTAAAAAAATATGTTTATTTGTTTTTAGAAATATAAAAAAACACATAAAAAAATTATTAAACAAACAAAATAAAAAAAAAAACAAAAATAAAATTTATATTTAACAAGCCCGAAGTAACCATTTAAAAATGATAATTTTAATCAAAAACAATAGTTCAACATGAATTGAATGATTAAATGAAAATAAAATTTGACATACTTTTGAGGAAGGAGAAGTTAAGTTATAGATATTTTGGTAAAGAAATAAGGTCAATACATAAATTGCAAGTTTAAAAAACTAACTAAAGTTCTCCAACTAGAAAATGAATTTCTAAATTCATTTTCATATGCATGTAAATGAATCATCATAAAAATAAAATACCTACTTTATGAAAGATGATGAAATTTTTTACAATCATGATTTTGATGGTTGATCCATTAAGCATACCATAAAGGAAGACTCAAAAAAAAAAAAAATTACCAGTACATTGCTACTTCCCAAATTTGTTGTGATACCAAATCTGATGGTGGTGAGTGATCTTTAGGTGAGATTAAAGGTTAATAAATGTCTTGAATATTTAGTTTATCATATCAAAAGGAGATATAGAGTTTTACATGGAATATTCAAGGGTTTAGTATGATATGATGATTGGAATGCCTGGACTAGTATAGATTTGCCTATTTTAGATTAATTTTTTTAAAAAATGTTTTTAGGAAAGTGGTGCAAAATTGAATAAATAATTGGAAATTATTATGAGTTGTTGCCTTAGGATGTGGAGTTATGTTATGGAGTTGATGATTAGGTTCTTCAGAGTCAAGATGTACTTATCAAACAATGATGAAGGTGTCAACCATCAGGCTCAAGATAAATTTTCCAAGGAGATGTCATATTGACTTTATTTAGGAAGCAGTCTAAGCTCAAATAGTTACCAGTGACTACTAACAGAAAAGCCAATGACTTCCTTAAGTATGACGACCCATTAGTAGACTGAGCTAAGTCTATATTTTAGCTTCACACCCCTTAGATATTTTTCTTATTATTTTTACATGTATAACTCATCTTTTAGCAATTCCTTTAGCTCTGAGACCTCTAACCATCATCTTTTCCTTTTAGTGCTCTCTATTTCTCACCTTCTATTGCTGAAAAAAAGAGGATCCATCAATAATATTTCCAAATCTTATAACCATTTTTTCTAATTACTTTCACCACAAAAAAAAACCAAAATTTAAAAAAAATATTATGATAAAGTTCATGAAACATGTGCATTGACCAAACCCCACTCCACCATATCAAAACAACTCATTAGAATATACCNCAAAATTATAAAGTTCATGAAACATGTGCATTGACCAAACCCCACTCCACCATATCAAAACAACTCATTAGAATACACCTTTTGTATGCTAACTTCATAAACTTCTTATGCTAATTCTATTATTTGCAAACAAAGTTCATACTCCTCTTCCTATCTCTATGGACCTTGTAAGCGGTCTATACATTAAGTTGAACAAATTTCTGACTTATATGTCTATATATATATATATANCCGGTACATAACTCCTTCCCTGATTTGCTATGATACCAAATCTGATGGTGGTGGGTGATTTTTAGGTGAGATTAAAGGTTAATAAATGTCTTGAATATTTAGTTTATCATATCAAGAGGAGATATAGAGTTTTACGTGGAATATTCAAGGGTTTAGTATGATATGATAATTGGAATGCCTGGACTAGTTTAGATTTGGCTATTTTAGATTAATTTTAAAAAAATGTCTTTAGGAAAGTGGTGCAAATATGAATAAATAATTGAAAATTATTATGAGTGGTTGCCTTAGGATGTGGAGTTATGATATGAAGTTGATGATTAGGTTCTTCAGAGTCAAGTTGTACTTATCAAACAATGATGAAGTGGTCAACCATTAGGCTCGAGATAAATTTTCCAAGGACATGTCATATTGACTTTATTTAGGAAGCAGTCTAAGCTCAAATAGTTACGCAGTGACTACTAACAGTAGAGCCAATGGCTTCCTTAAGTGTGACGACCCATTAGTAGACTGAGCTGAGTCTATATTTTAGCTTCACACCCCTTAGATATTGTTCTTATTATTTTTACATGTATAACTCATCTTTTAGCAATTCCTTTAGCGTTGAGACCTCTAACCATAATCTTTTCCTTTTAGTGCTCTCTATTTCTCACATTCCCTTGTTCACTAGCACAATAAGATTCTAACATAATTGTTGAAAAAAAGAGGATCCATCAATAACATTTTTGATTTATTATTTTTAAGATTTCTCCCACATAATCAATACAATGTGATGAACTTGTGAGTTGCCTCTTTCCAAATCTTGTAAAGAAGTTTCATGAAACATGTGCATTGACCAAACCCAACTCCACCATATCAAAACAACTCATTAGAATATACCTTTTGTATGCTAATTTCATAAACTTCTTATGCTAATTGTTTTATTTGCCAAAAAAGTTCATATTCCTCTTCCTATCTCCATGGACCTTGTAAGCGGTCTATACATTAAGTTGATCAAATTTCTGACTTATATGTCTATATATATATATATATATTAAAAGGAATGGGCATATGTTATTAAACGAGTCTCCACACTTCTAATGTGCCTAACAATTACCATCTCTTTAACGCCAATTGTGCCAGATGAGATTCGAACTCCCGACCTAAGTGGTCTTACACCGAGGATGCCAACGAACCGGCTCAAATCAATGAGAACTGGTAGTTAGTATAGCTTTTCTTTAGCGAATCAACACAAATTTTGTTAAATTAAGAAGACTTTTAATTGATTTGATTTTATTAAAATATTTCTATAAAAAATGTTAACTGCTAATTTGGGATATGATTACATACATAGCACGCGAAACATTTAGATTTATAAAATCTAGCACCATGTGATTTTTTTGAGCTATCAAATCGATGTATTTATGCGTGCCACATTCAAATCATTGAGAATTTGATAAAATAATCTTTCATGATTAAACAGTTAGTTCAATGCGCTTATGACATGAAAAAGTGCCACATGGTGCTAGACTTAAATGCCACCTAAACTTTAAATTTACAAATCTGCCACCTTACCTATGCATGAAAAAGTGTATTTCACTTTTTAAAAGTTTAGTGGTATTTTTTGTATGTAATATGAATGATGTGGGTGTATTAAATGCAAACAGTAAAGTTTAGGTATTAGATGTGTAAATACATGAGAATTGAGTGGCATGCTTGTAAATCCCACTAATATATGAAAAAAATTTCCATACGGAGTGCGGACGCAGCTCTGCGTGCCTGTAACATGCCATCACATGTGCTACATCGGGCCCGCCTCATAAAATCTTAAAAAATAATTTTTTTAGGGGGTTATTTAAGCAGAACCACAGAAGTTATTGTAGAGGGTTATTGAAATGGAACTATGGAGGTTATTAGAGGTTTATTGCGACATTATTGGGTTATTGTGGTATTATTGAGGCGTTATTGCAAAGTTAATACCCCAGTAACACTGAAATTGGGTTATTTCGGCTTTATTCAAGTTGAAGTATGTTCAAATAGCATAACATATTCATGAAGTTGATGATTCAGTTCAAATCTTTCAAATTCAGTGTTATCTCGTGTTTAATGGGGTATTATTTCAATGTTATTGAGGTATTAACTCCAATAACACGCGATAACCCCCCAAAAACACTGCATGATGAACCGCTCTAATAATCTTTGCGGTTCCATTTCAATAAGCCTCGTAAAAAAAATTCGTTTTTTTTTAATATTTTAGGAGATTGACCCTGTGTAGAACACGTAGCAGCATATCACTGGAGTCTGCATGCAGAGTTGGGCCCGCACTCTGTATACATTTTGTTTTCCTTATATATAATGCTATAGAGAAAAATAAATCACTGTTGTATGATAAAAAGGGATTAAACATGTGAGTATACGTTGATGTGTTGCTTCCTCAATAATAGAGCATAGATATTAATCGTACAAAGGATAGATTTCATTGAGGACACAAAAAGAAAGGATATTAGCCCATAATGGTAGTTGCAAATGCTATCACAACTACCGGAGCATCATCTTACTCTAAATTGTTACCATTCACAAAGGCTCAAATGACAAAATAAGTACATTTATCAAAAGGTCAAATAACAAAATAAGTACATTTATCAAAGATCACATGCCAACAACAACACACACAGACACACGTAATTGGTGGCTTGTTGGTTGGCAGCTTTAGCTTAAGTCCCATTTGTCCCGAATTCAAATTCATCTGGGTTAAATTAACAGATATCGGGTTGACAGACGCATGTTGCCGTCCATTTTTCTTAAAGATATATATATATATNTTTTATGTAAGCTAGATCATTTTTTAAGCACTTGTATGATAGTTTGCAAACATAAATTAGATTCTTCTAATGAACTTTATCCATAATTTGTTTACATAATTTAAATTATATCATTTTATTTCTATTAAAATTATATTAATTTATGTTATTTAATAATATATATGTTTTGACAAATTAACTCAAAGATACATTTTTTTTAGTTTAAGTCTTTATTAACAAAAAAATAAAATTGATTTCATCATCCATTTCAACCTTGGTTCAAGTCTAACTCAAATTTTGAGCCTTAATCCCTTCCATCTTTTGGTTTTATGTGATCTAATTTTTTCATAGTCTTAGTTAAAGTATCTAAACTTATGGTAGATAACATACATGAATATTTTGTTCCTTAGGACATACCTTCAATTTATAAGCAAAATTTTCTTTGATACATATAGAAGGTCTTATATGTTAGGTAGTGGTTCTTTTAATCCAAATAATTGTAAATATTGTTGGGTAGTTTTAGTTGGGTACAACTATGGTATTCATTCCTCTTTTTCTTAGGTAATCCATTAACCTCTTGAAATTTTAAGTCATGCCTCTCTCTCAATTCACCACATAGAAATAACTTATCTAAGAATATCACTTTTAAAATAAGAGACATTATGGTTATGGTAAATAAGTACTTAGCCGGAGGAGGTCAAAGGATAAAGAATATGAATGCAATGTAGATTGAGACATGTAAAATCACCTTGAAGCTCATCGACCCAATGAATAAGGGAGATATCTCAAACATTCAAAAGATCAGTTGACTTGAAATTATCTTAACATACACTTGAAGAGAATGAAATCCATGGAAACTATAAATGCCATTTGCACCTACAAAGCTTTGTTGGCCAGACAATGATAGTTGAGTTTGACTCTAATTTTTTGGATTTTTTTATTGAGAGAAGAAGAATAACGAAAAGCACCAAATTAATTTATTTCATTATTCTTATTGCATAAAATTGGTTGCATTGTAGTTTTGAAACCCTAAAATATCATGGGATACACATGGTCAGTACCTCATATTATAATATAGTTGTTTGAGGTTGCCCTCTTTTACGAATTACATGTTAAATCTACTCTTGTATTATATATTTTTTCTTGAAAGTGATGAATAAACATTGCCATGATTATCATTGAATGTTATTATATAGATCCCTCTTATCATTGCCATAATAAAAACTAAATCCCAAAATTAATAAAAGAATCAATATCATCAAAACTAAAAGTTTTTTGATGGTGCAAATACAAAAATAAAAATTAAGTTTTTAAACCATTGTTTGTTTAATATATTTTTGAAATATAAGAAAATTATGATTTCAAATCTTAAATATCAAAGTACCAAAAAATATTGCCACATAATGATATAATGAAATAACTCTTAAATAAAAATGGACACAATAACTTATTTCCTATCTAAGAGATTAAGAATTTCTACATTATATCCTCCAGGATCAAATGTAAAACGTTATGGTAAATAATTACAGACATTTATGAGATCAGAGGAGAACCATTAAGAGTATAAATTACAAACAATAACATTAAAATGCTAGTTTATTTTGATGCTTACTTAGGTGATAGATGAGATAGGTCTATCATATTGAGATTTTCTTGAGGTAAGACTTAAAAATGGGAGATCAGTATCATAATGAAAATCATAAATATAGTCACCACTTTTAGAGCATTACGAGAAGAGAATTGATATATATATATATTTTCTTAAGGAATGATGAATAAAAAATGATATTAAGTTCATTTTAAAATCAATTCACTCTCAACTTATAATTGATTTCATTGTAGTGAAAAATGTTGAAATTTATTTGTATAAGGATAAGCACCACACAATCAAAAAATATTTTTGCTTGTCATTGACCATTATTATCTATAATAATCACCATTATTTTTATAGTGGTGTTATCTAAAAAGTGATAAATGAACTAGCTTAAGTTCATACAATCATTTTCAGTGCCTTTGAATAAATTGTAGAGGTGTCCATTGTCATTGCAATAATCAAAACTATTGAAACATTAAAAGTTATCAAAGCTAAAAAAAGTTATGATGGAGGTGAAATCAACCACAATCAATTTTGAGTTTTCAAAACTTGGTTTGCATTACATTTTTCTACATATCATAAATTATGATTCATTAGATTTTTAAATAATAAAGCACATTATAATTAATATGATATTATGTCTCTTAAAAAGCCTCATGAACCATTTCCCTTAACAAATAAAATCTCATGTTTTCAATCTTTCATGATTAAACATTTAGCTCAATGCACATAAGACATATTTTTATTATTATACACTAATAAACCAATAGACATAATTTTTTTATTTGAGTTAAGTGATCATAGATAAAGTAAGCCATCAGAATGATGCATATGAAGACTGATGGACCAATGTAACAGATTAATGTGTGTGTCTTTTATCTATAAAAATCACACCTCTTCAACCTTCATGAATTTCATGAACAAGCAAGCAAGTGAGATCCATTAAAAAATTATTAATTTTTAATAAAAAAGGAACATTTGGAAGATTATTTCATTGATGTGTAAACTTTCTTTGAAATTATTTTGAATATATATATATATATGAAAAATTATATTTTAACTTTTATAAAAAACAAATTATGATTGTAAAAAAATGATAATTAGCGTCCATCTTCCAAGCACTACTAATCGATCGCATCACTTCATAAAAACTACAAAAAAAACATGGGGTTGCAGAAATTAAAAATTTTTTTATAATGGTGTTTATATGCAAAAATTTATTGGTCTTTGCAAATGCTATTTCAAATAAGTTTATGGTAGCATTAGCCATTTTAAATCAAAATATGGTTAGACAATACAAGAGACTTGAGAGCTTTTATGCCGAATAGGAAAGAATTATTGCGATATTTGGTATGAACAAATAACATAACATATTCTTGAAGTTGATAACTCAGTTCAAATCTATCAAATTTGGTGTTATCTCAGGGTTATTGGGGTATTATTTCGAAGTTATTGGGGTGTTAACTTCAATAACGTCGCAATAACCCCCCAAAAACACTGCATGATGAACCGCTCCAATAACTTCCACGGTTCCACTTCAATAACCCCCGTAAAAAAAAAAAAAAATCATTTTTTTAATATTTTATGAAATTGGTCATGTGTAGCACACGTGGCAGTATATCGCTAGAGTCTGCATGCAGAGTTGCGCCGCACTCCGTATGAAATTTTTTTTTTCCTAATTTATAATGCTCTAGAGAAAAATAAATCACTGTTGTATGATAAAATGGGATTAAACATGTGAGTATACGTTGATGTGTTGCGCCCTCGATAATAGAGCATAGATATTAATGGTACAAAGGATAGATTTCCTTGAGATTTCATTGAGGACACAAAGAAAAGGATATTAGCCCATAATGGTAGTTGCAAATGCTATCACATCTTACTTTAAATTGTTGCCATTCACAAAAGCTCAAATGACAAAATAAGTACATTTATCAAAGATCACATGCCAACAACAACACACACATACACGTAACTGGTGGTTTGTTGGTTGGCAGTTTTAGCTTAAGTCCCATCTGTCCCGGATTTGAATTCATCTGGGTCAAATTAACAGATATAGGGTGTACAGAAGCATGTTGCCATCTATTTTTCTTATATATATATATATATATATATATATATATATNGTCGTCTCCTTAAGGCCAACTTTCCCAGAGGGGATTCAAACCCCCTACTTGAGGGGTCTTATTTGGTGGATGCCAACCAATAAGCTGGGGCATGCGATACACACGTACATATAGATATATAATTATTAATCTAAAAAATAGAATATTAAATTCTATATAAATGAATATTTTAAAATAAATAATAAGATTTAAATATTGCCCCTATCCTTAACATCCTATGGTTGCTTGTTTAGTGCTGTCAAAAAGACCCGTTCACGAACAACTTGTGTTCGGTTCACTGAGCAAACAAGTCGAACACGAACAATATATAGACGAGCGAAACATGAAAGTCGTATATTTTAACGAGCCTAATCCGACTCGGCTCAAATCCGACTCATTTACACCCCTACTCCGTCACAAGATTCTTATATGAGAAGAATCCACAAAAGTCAAATTCATACGAGCCCCCACATTATCTTTGAAAAATGTTACAATCTGATATTTATTATGTCTGCCTTGGAGCAAAATGGCGTTCCTGAAAGTAAACGCTACAATCGTACAGAAACGTTGCATGCGTAATATGTCAACGGAGTTAAATGAAGATCCGTTAGCCGTTACATCTATAATGGTTTTTTCGCTTTAACGGAACCCTCCACACGTTAAGAACGTTGCTCCGTTATTTTTGTGCGACGTCGTGTTTTGGCGTGCACGTTGCCGGACGTTTCCGAGAAGGCAAAGACATGATGCCTTACACGCTTGCAATATTGCCTGCAAAATTAGAAAAAATAATGGCATAATGACATGGTGTTCTTAAGGCATGGTGTGACTCATTTCAANACTAGATCATTTTTTAAGCACTTGTATGATAGTTTGCAAACATAAATTAGATTCTTTTAATGAACTTTATCCATAATTCTTTTACATAATTTAAATTATATCATTTTATTTAAATTAAAATTATATTAATTTATGTTATTTAATAATATATATGTTTTGACAAATTAGCTCAAAGATACATTTTTGTTAGTTTAAGTCTTTATTAACAAAAAAATAAAATTGATTTCATCATCCATTTCAACCTTGGTTCAACTCCAATTCAAATTTTGAGCCATAATCCCTTCCCATCTTTTGGTTTTATGTGTGATCTAATTTTTTCAAAACCCTAGTTAAAGTATCTAAACTTATGGTAGATAACATACATGAATATTTTGTTCCTTAGGACATACCTTCAATTTATATGCAAAATTTTCTTTGATACATATAGAAGGTCTTTTTATGTTAGGTAGTGGTTCTTTTAATCCAAATAATTGTAAGTATTGTTGGATAGTTTTAGTTGGGTACAACTATGGTATTCATTCCTCTTTTTCTTGGGTAATCCATATGCCTCTTGAAGTTTTAAGTCATGCCTCTCTCTCAATTCGCCACATAGAAATAACTTATCTAAGAATGTCACTTTTAAAATAAGAAACATTATGGTAAATAAGTACTTAGCCAGAGGAGATCAAAGGATAAAGAATATGAATGCACTGTAGATTGAGACATGTAAGTTCACCTTGATGCTCATCGACCCAATGAATAAGGGAGATATCTCAAACATTTGAAAGATTAGTTGACTTGAAATTATCTTAACGTACACCTGAAGAGAATGAAATGAACATCAACATGGAAACTATAAATGCCATTTGGACCTACAAAGCTTTGTTGGCCAGACAATTAGTTGAGTTTGACTCTAATTTTTTGGATTTTTTTATTGAGAGAAGAAGAATAAAGAAAAGCACCAAATTAATTTATTTCATTATTCTTATTGCATAAAATTTGTTGCATTGTAGTTGTGAAACCCTAAAATATCATGGGATACACATGGTCAGTACCTCATATTATAACATAGTTGTTTGAGGTTGCCCTCTTTTATGAATTACATGTTAAAACTACTCTTGTATTATATATTTTTCTTGAAAGTGATGAATAAACATTGTCATGATTATCATTGAATGTTATTATATAGATCCCTCTTATCATTGCTATAATAAAAACTAAATCCCAAAATTAATAAAAGAATCAATATCATCAAAACTAAAAGTTTTCTTATGGTGCAAATACAAAAATAAAATTTAAGTTTTTAAACCATTGTTTTGTTTAATATATTTTTGAGATATAAGAAAATTATGATTTCAAATCTTAAATATCAAAGTACCAAAAAATATTGCCACATAATGATATAATGAAATAACTCTTAAATAAAAATGGACACAATAACTTATTTCCTATCTAAGAGATTAAGAATTTCTACATTATATCCTCCAGGATCAAATGTAAAACGTTATGATAAATAATTACAGACATTGATGAGATCAGAGGAGAACCATTAAGAGTATAAATTACAAATAATAAAATGCTAGTTCATTTTGATGCTTACTTAGGTGATAGATGAGATAGGTCTATCATATTGAGATTTTCTTGAGGTAAGACTTAAANGTAAATAATTACAGACATTTATGAGATCAGAGGAGAACCATTAAGAGTATAAATTACAAACAATAACATTAAAATGCTAGTTTATTTTGATGCTTACTTAGGTGATAGATGAGATAGGTCTATCATATTGAGATTTTCTTGAGGTAAGACTTAAAAATGGGAGATCAGTATCATAATGAAAATCATAAATATAGTCACCACTTTTAGAGCATTACGAGAAGAGAATTGATATATATATATATTTTCTTAAGGAATGATGAATAAAAAATGATATTAAGTTCATTTTAAAATCAATTCACTCTCAACTTATAATTGATTTCATTGTAGTGAAAAATGTTGAAATTTATTTGTATAAGGATAAGCACCACACAATCAAAAAATATTTTTGCTTGTCATTGACCATTATTATCTATAATAATCACCATTATTTTTATAGTGGTGTTATCTAAAAAGTGATAAATGAACTAGCTTAAGTTCATACAATCATTTTCAGTGCCTTTGAATAAATTGTAGAGGTGTCCATTGTCATTGCAATAATCAAAACTATTGAAACATTAAAAGTTATCAAAGCTAAAAAAATTTATGATGGAGATGAAATCAACCACAATCAATTTTGAGTTTTCAAAACTTGGTTTGCATTACATTTTTCTACATATCATAAATCATGATTCATTAGATTTTTAAATAATAAAGCACATAATAATTAATATGATATTATGTCTCTTAAAAAATGGCCTCATGAACTATTTCCCTTAACAAATAAACTCTTATGTTTTCAATCTTTCATGATTAAACATTTAGCTCAATGCACATAAGACATATTATTATTATTATTATACACTAATAAACCAATAGACATAAATTTTTTATTTGAGTTAAGTGATCATAGATAAAGTAAGCCATCAGAATGATGCATATGAAGACTGACGGACCATTGTAACAACTTAATGTGTGTGTCTTTTACATATAAAAATCACACGTCTTCAGCCTTCATGAATTTCATGAACAAGCAAGCAAGTGAGATTCATTAAAAATTTATTAATTTTTAATAAAAAAAAGAACATTTGGAAGATTATTTCATTGATGTGTAAACTTTCTTTGATATATATATATANAAAGAAAAATCTTATTTTAATCTTTTTTAAAAACAAATTATGATTGTAAAAAAATGATAATCAACCTCCATCTTCCAAGCACTACTAATCGATCGCATCACTTCATAAAGACTACAAAAAAACTTGGGGTTTGCAAAAATTAAAAAATGTTTATAATGGTGTTTATATGCAAAAATTTATTGGTCTTTGCAAAAGCTATTTCAAATAAGTTTATGGTGGCATTAGCCATTTCAAATACAAGAGACTTGAGAGCTTTTATGCCGAATAGGAAAGAGTTATTGCGATATTTGGTATGGTCAAATAACATAACATATTCTTGAACTTGATGATTCACTTCAAATCTATCAAATTTGGTGTTATCTCGGGGTTTCTGGGGTATTATTTCGAAGTTATTGGGGTGTTAACTCCATAATGTCGCAATAACCCCCAAAAAACACGCATGATGAACCGCTCCAATAACTTCCACGGTTTCACTTCAATAACCCCCGTAAAAAAAAAAAATTCATTTTTTAATATTTTATGAAATTGGTTCAGTGTAGCACACGTGACAGCATATCGCTGGAGTCTGTATGCAGAGTTGCGCCGCACTCTGTATGAAATTTTTTTCCCTAATTTATAATGCTCTAGAGAAAAATAAATCACTGTTGTATGATAAAATGGGATTAAACATGTGAGTATACGTTGATGTGTTGCGTCCTCAATAATAGAGCATAGATATTAGTGGTACAAAGGATAGATTTCCTTGAGATTGCATTGAGCAAACAAAGAAAAGGATATTAGCCCATAATGGTAGTTGCAAATGCTATCACAGCTGCCTTAGCATCATCTTACTTTAAATTGTTGCCATTCACAAAAGCTCAAATGACAAAATAAGTACATTTATCAAAGATTGCATGCCAACAACAACACACACACAAATACACGTAATTGGTGGTTTGTTGGTTGACAGTTTTAGCTGAAGTCCCATCTGTTCTGTGTTTGAATTCATTTGGGTCAAATTACAGATATAGGGTGGATAGACGCATGTTGCCGTCTATATATATATATAT
>JXCR01141307.1:27735-60610 GCA_002079205.1 Phalaenopsis hybrid cultivar
GATTATTGTGTTAATCCTTTCCATCTATTTTCGATAAATTGGCTCTTTCTTATTAATAAAATGATCTCTTCATTTATGAGAGAGAGAGAGAGAGTAGAATATGGTGCTGTTATATTTTTGTCTATGCTTTATTGGGGGCTGCCCATGATATTCTTGGTATTTTATAGGCATGAGGCTCTCACTCGGCTACTCTCTGGCTTGATTGACCACACTTGTTTGGCTTCATCTATACAAGAAAGTTATGGTCAACTAGGCTTAGTTGGCATTGCTAGTTGGTTGAGCTTGATTGGCTTCAAGTAGACATGACTAGTTCGATTGGCTAACTTAGTCTGAATTTTGACCTTTGATAATATATGAGGGAGCTTATGGGTATCCCTGGTATAATTGGAGATGCTAAAAGGCTAGGTCTTCCCTTAAATAAGCTTCTTCATCCCGGTTCTCTTGGATGTTTCATTATCTCGTTTGACCAAACGACCAGATTCAAATCATTCAGTCTTCTTTTGTGGCCCAATCTTTCATTACTTAGGTGCTGAGAGACCTGTGGTAAATGACATATTGACATTGTGTCATCCTGAGTTATATATCAGTATCATCGGGTTAAGGACGTTAAACTAAGCGCTTCTTGGGAGTTAATCCAAGTTTGTATTTGTATGTTAGTGTTTCGTAGTGTTCTTGAATATGTGTTTATGTGTTTGCGTTTGTGTGGTGATTATTTCACTGTGCTTAGGAGTGTGTGACTTGAGGGGAAATTACTCTTGGGTTTGGGTATTTATCCTTAATCTTCTTATTGTGCCTAAACTAGGACGTGTCTTTTTGCAGTAAAAGGAACAACTGCATCCCCTACAACCTACTTCTTAATCGAATGTTGGGATATACAAGAGACATACTGAGTTTAGACATTAGACAGGTCCATATCAATTCCTTACTTCTTATTTTTGACCTTGTTTTTCTATTAAGATGGTCTTTGTTGTCCAAAGATTAAAAGGGCTGGTAGATGATTCCTCCATTATACAAGTTGAGGTGTATATTTTAATTGGCATGGTAGCACATGAGGATTGACAAAATATAAACCAATTCAAATATTTCATTAACTATCTTGCTGATCAGTTGGAGATATATTAGTGAAACCAATGGATTGGAAATAACAACCTTATTGATGTCCCATTGTATTTTCATTACAAAAATATGTAAAAGCACCCGACAGTCAATAGAGGGAGATTCTATCAGAGATTAGGAAAAAGAGGAGTGAGATGTGATGAGAAGGAAGTTGAACGACCTTTTTTATCTTTAGTTATAAGGTATTATCGGTATAAAAATTATTTGTGATTAATTACTTAGGGTGGGAATATTGCAAATCAAGTGACCATGGCCAATTTTGGGGTGGGTTCTTAGGCGCCATTATGCTTGGTGCTTAGGCACCAACTAGTGGTCTGGGCGCTTAAGTGTTGCCCACTTGGGAACCTAAGCGCCATTATGGGTAAGCAACGCCCATGAGCCTTTGATGTTTCGGCAATTATGCAAAAAATTGGCCCGAATCAACCTCATTTTACATATTTTCTTCCCCATTTCTTCCTTGGAGATCGAGAGGCAAAAATTAGGGCTCTTCATTTTTTTCCAATTTCTCTTGATCTAAGAGGTTCTAATAAGTGGAAATAACTACACAAATTAAGTTTCACTCCTTTAACCTTTGATTCTCATTTAGATTTTCTAATTTTAGTTGGAGTGAGCTTGTATTGGAGATTTTGGGGAAATTTTGATTTAACTTATGATTTGCATTATAATTGCATCCACATTATTTTAAATCCTTAGTCCTTGTGATTTTTAGCTTTAATACTTCTCATTGACGCCTATTATTAAGGTTGGTAAATTAAAATCTTCTTTCGACACGATGAAATTTGTAAGCTCCAAAGCTAAGGAGTGTTACAATGTCTTCTTGATATCAAAAAAATTGAATGTTGAACGTGGATTCATCGCCCCTGGGGATGTCGTTGAAAGTATGATTGTGAGTCGGCAATTGGAGGATTTTTGTTATACTACTTCTGTAGCTGTGATTTTTGTGGTGAGAGTGTTCTATCCAAATCTTCATGATGCTTTTAATTATTCAGGCATGTTGACATCTCTCCTTCTCATATCAATGCATTATTTTCGTTGAGAGACGTCCCTGTGAGTTTTTGCTCCAGCTTCATTCCTACTGATTATATTTAGTTGAAATTATCAATTTTGGACTAATGGTAGGCGGGATTGCAAAATTAGAAATGATCATAAAATCAATTCTCTTTCATCCAAGCTAAATGCAGTCTCTAAGGCTTGACGCTAATTCATTTCTGCCAAGCTATTTCCCTCTACCAATCTGAGTGAGGGTGCTAGGGATATAGCCTCTCTCAAATTTTTCATTCAAACCATGAAATCTATTGATATTGGTTCTCTCATTTATCATTCCTTCTTCAATGCAATGATGGGTGGATCCACTCTTGGTTTAGGACACCCTTCAACTATCTTTTCCCTGTGCCAGAATTCCAATGTGACTTTTGGAAGTTGGGAGCAGCAGCTTCATCCTTTGAAGCCTATCTCCAAAACAAACTTAAAATTATATGATAAACACACTTTTTTTTTTGTATCGAGGCTAGTTCTTCTCAACCCTCTTCTGCTATGCCCTCTACTTCTTATTCCTAGCCTTGACTCTCCACTAGCTTGACATCTATGTCTGAAAAATTAGGGAGGCTGGAGGATGATGCCTCCATCATTCAGATGATGGTGTATTGATTTAATGGATCATTTATCAAATATGGATTGACAAAATAAAAGCCAATAAGTTTGCTAGCGTCCATGCTGCTCAACTAGAAATGTATAAGAGAAATCAGTAGATTAAAGTGGACAATACTATTGAGTTCCCAACATATTCTTTCTACCAGCCCTACGAGCATAACCGGCTGATGAAGTAGGATTCTAAGGAGAATGAAGAAAAAGATAAGGAATTATAAGAAGAATATGATAAGGAGGATGATAATGAAGATGAGGAGTAGTGTTTATATTCTTTTATATGAATGTATAAGTCATTATTTTTAATCACTGCTACTGCTACTTGTATTCTATATTTGATCAATTTGTACTGTATTGTGGAACTATTTTTATATTCTTGTTGTAATTCAAACTTTTCGGTGCTAAGCTTATTAAGTGTCTTGCTTAGTTCATATTTACTTTCTATTACATACCTATTCATTTTTGGTTATATATGTTGTTTTTTTTATATATACATGTGGTAGGAAGTAATTATGTACTTTTATCTTCCTTTTTAAATTCATGTTATAAATTTCTTAGAATATTTGAAATTAAAGAGGTAGGAATCTTGTAGAGCATAAGCTTGTTTCTCCTAAATAAAGTAGGTTTGAATTATTATTTTTAATGAACTTGATAAAAGTTTGGGATAAATTTGAAACTATCACAATCATGAGCAAGGAGAAACAAAGTTAGCTTATTCAAACTCTATGTAAATTATGTTAGACTATTGTAAAGTAAAATTTGCAATTCAACATATAGGAAAATTATGTTAGACTATTGTGAAGGGTGTTTAACACTATACTTTTACTGTCTTCTTCTCTATGCTTTCTTAACTCCATTATATTTTTTTCTCTTTATTATCTACTTTGATTGCTCTGAAGTACTCTCCTAAGGCCGTTGGGTTGGTTGTTTTCACCTACTGATCAATAATGACTTGAGTGGAAGAGGATCAGATTCAAGAGACTTGTGCCTTTGATTATACTATAAAGCTTTGGGTTGACCGTGAAAATGATAGACAACTACTATATTTGAGGCTGACCCCATCTTCTACAAAGATGATCTCCACTTCGATCCAAGGTTCCTATTTGTAGGAGTTGCGGGCCAATTTCAATCACTATAGCGTTATCCCTGCCCAAATTCTTTTGAATTTCATAGCTGCCATCATGAGTTTTGTTATTTTCTTTTATCAGTCAAGAATCCCCTGGTCGATGGACCTCTTTACTTATTGGTTTTTGTTCCAACTTAGTTCAGATGGATACATTCAATTTGCTTCCTCGCTAAGGTCTAGTTGTTAGGTTTGGAGAACAACATAAAGGACTTGATGCTACACTTTTTCCTTGGTTCTTCTTCTTAGGGTTGTTACATACAAACCATTCCATCCAGAGGCATGCCCACCAAGTAGCAGAAGAAAGTTTAAAACGAAGTACTAGAGAGAACTAAGTGGATAGATGGGTGTCAACTTTCTGTCTACCAGTACCTTGATATGGTGATTGTCAACCAGGTGCTTCAACAAGATGCATTTGGGCAAATGATGGATGCATATTGGGTGGCCACTAACTACCATGAGGCCAAGTGAGATGAAGGGGCTATTGCCTGAGTGGTGGAGATGAATGCTTGAGTGTATTTCTGCATCACATTTGCCTGACATAAAGCTGCTGCGGTGGCACACCAAAAAAAGCCTCTCATAGTCCATTCCAGTGAAGATCTTGAAGATGCAAAAATGGTTTTTTTTATTCCTCTATTTTCCAAATGGTTTCCACTACCGAGCTAATACATATAGAGAGAATAATTGTTGTGGTGCCAACTAAAAGTGTTCTATTAGTTACAGGTCCCTCGAACGCACAACACCAAAGGCCGAGAGGATAGTTAGCTTAGTGGGATCAAGCTAGTGAGAAGGGGAGGCTTTGGTGGAACATCAAGAAGAAACATTTGTTACCCCTCGATCAACCACTCCCTCATTCACTGATCTTCCTACATGAGATGAAACGAACTGTTCTTCTCTAGCTGACTCAAATAGACTCACATCTGAGCTTAGGCCCATCAACCAAGACGAGGCGCACCAAATAGGGAAGGCACGTGTAATCAATTTGAGTCAATTGCCTCCTCCTCATCCTCCTAGGAAGAAGCAATAATCTCCTCACTTTTGTGGGTTCATATGCAAGACGAGGTGGTCAAAGTGAGCACTAGCATGTATGGTTTGTTTGCCTTTATTAATCTGAGGAGAGATTGGAACTCTGACTCTCATTTTGTGGCTTTATACACCTTGATTATCGTTGATACTATATGTTCTCATGCTTACGAGAAGACCCTCAATGGGCATAGTCTCTCAAACATGTGGCAGATGACTAAAATGCATTAATTAATGGATTGGGAAGCTTTGCATTTCAAATCAACAATCTTTCTAGAGGTTGAGGAAAATTTGTTTATTACCAAAGAGAGGTAAGGGTATCAGAAGAATGGGCAGTAGTAGCCTAAGCCAAGGCACTCAAGATATGAGAGGAAAGTCAAGCCTTCGAGTAGAAGTTGGCTACAATGAAAACATATGAAAAATTCTTTGTGGACTTTCTTCTCCCCCATGTTAAGTGAAACTTCTCATTGCACAAGTTAGGAAAGGAGTGTCCTTCGATGTTTGTATGATGATGAAAGCAAAGTTGGTCTCCTCTAAGTGGTCGGTATGGATAAAATTGTTACCAAGGTTTCAAACTCAGAGGAGGGAGAAGAAGTTGATAGTGGTGAATATGATGAAGGGTGTTATAACATGTGATTCACCTTCAAGTTCATCTATTTCTTAGAAAATAAATTTTCTTTTTCTAACACTTATAAAGAAATGTTAGAAAATTTATAAATTTTCCTATTCATGAACAAAAACAAGTCGTTTTGTTGGTTTCACCTTTTTTTTTTTTCAATTTACCTTTAATAGGCATTTTATTTTTCTTGTGATAAATGCTTGGGTGTGATGATTGATGGTTCATGAATCTCTACAAATATTTTTTGGACAATTTATTGATTTACTATTTGACTCAAGTCTTACACTTTCCACATCTCGTTCGCTTGGTTAAATTATCACCTTGGATAAGCCACACCTTATACTGGACCTATTAAGTGTATCATATTATAGCCTTCACGAGGGTAACCATCAAGACTTTCTATTGAGCTGATTCATTCACTACCTACTGTGGATTTTATTGCTAATGGATTGGGAATCACCACCAAAGAGTTACCACTTCAAGCTAGGATACATGAGTTTTATTGATACTTGGGCATTGTGGTTTAATACTTATATTTTGTCAATCAAACATTATTCATTGTTGTCAATCATTTAGAAAATTTTTATTGATTAAATGTTTATTCATCACTATCAATTTTGCCTCTTAGGAGGAACCATAGTTGGCAGGTCGGTTCGAGTTCCCTAAATGTCAGTCGAAATTTGATGATATCTTGCGCAAACTTCTTAAGTTCCTCGAGTGTCGGCCAGGTCTGAAAATTCATGCACAATTAAAAAAATTTACTTAACCTTTTTCAAAAACTTGACAATAAAATAAAAAATGTTGGAACAGCTTAACAAGGTTTGTTTGGACGCTTGTGGTTAGATAGTGAGTGCTTTTCATACCAAGCTGGTCACTGATCAGGATATTGGGTATGACACTCTCGGTGGCATGCTCTATTGGTCGCTCAATTATCTGAGTGTTTTTGTGAGTCTTCGAGGCAAGCTGGAGTCTAGTGGTGAGGATCTTGCATCGGCTCTCGCCTTTCTCCACTAGTGCTTCTCTTTGGTGGATGACAATTGGCTTGGTCAATTTTGAATGACGCCAAAGGAGTAATTATATTCTTTCACCAATATGTGACTATCAGCTAGTTCAAATAGCTCAACTAGTGTCTTCGATTGATGCAGGCCTAACACATACTAGAAAGTCCTTGCTTCGGTCCTTAAGCTAGGACGACATGAGCTACTAAGAGATCCAAGTTCCACACCTCTAACGTCTCCTTTTATAAGTGTGTGATGAAAGAGCAAAGGCTAACATTTTGTCCTTGTTAGCTTTGCAGGAGGGCCTGCAAATTTTTTTGAGGCTTTTAGGCACTAGCAAACTACACCACTAACATTTGCTTGAAATCATCGAATGATGCAATCAATCTAGGCGGTAATGCGTTGAACCACTTGAAAGCTGATTCCCTCAGTGTCATAAAGAAGAGACAACATTTTAGTTTGTCAATGATCTTAACAAATGTGCAGTTGACTCAAACGAGGCTATGTGGTCAGTCAGATCAGCTATGCCCTTATAAAACTCCCGTGCAAGAATGTTAAACCTTTCTAAGGGCTTGGACTTAGAGATTTTTTGAGAAAATGTATTCTCAAGTTATCGAAGCACCTTAGTACGCACTAAATGGTGTCAGTCAATCGAGACTGACCCAACATTATTGAAGTATTGGGAGTTGTCTTCTCTTTTCAGTGCTTAGGCGTCTCTTCGGCTATTGGGTGATGACACTTCCTCTCGAGGTTACAGCTCACTTCCTAGGTCCAACATGTCTCGAATGACATCCAACAATTGATCCTTAAACTTTTGGGTCTATTGATTCATAAAATCTCTAGTGCATTCCATGTTCTCGGTGTTTTGATTGTGGGTTTCTTCTTCGTGGGTTACTTCTCTTTTTGTCTATGACATGATCCACGCTCATCGCACCCTGTAGGGCCTTGAATCTCAATTTTTTCATGAATCACACCCCCATGGAATCGAGAGAGAAAGAGAGAGAGAGAGAGAGAGAGAGAGAGAGAGAGAGAGAGAGAGAGAGAGAGAGAGAAATGAACAATAATGAATAGTAAAACGCGTGTCTATCGTGTCAATCCTTTGCAGTCTTTTTGGCCAATTTTGTTCTCTTATATAAAATGATCTCCTTTTTTGTGGGGGGAAGAGAGAGTGTACAATAGAGTGATGTTTCTTTTTTGTCCATACTTTAATGAGGGTTTTACATGATATTATTGATATTTTATACGTATGAGTCTATCGCTCGACTGCTTTCTTTCTCGGTTGACTAAGCTTGTTTGGCTTTGGCTCGGTGGTGCCAGTTCCGTAGGGTAGGCTTAGTAGGCGGTGTTGGTCGCCTGAGCTTGACTGAATTCAGGTTGGCAAGATTGGTTTGATAGGTTGAGTTAGTGTGACTGTCAACCCTTGATAATAGATGAGGGAGCTTTTGGTCATCCCCAATATAATTGGAGATGTTGATGGGCTAGGTCTTCCCTCAAGCCATATCTTTATGTCAGCTAGCTTGAATGTCTTTTTGTCTCATTTATGATGAAAATGCTCGAATTCATTTCATTCAGTCATCTTTCGTGGCTTGGTTGACTTTAGTCTTAGTGGCTTTGGCTCGGATTGCTGCACTTAGTCGGATAAGGGGGTCTCATAGTCTTCTATCAGCGGGCCCACCTTCGTCATACTTTTCTTCTCTGGAATGTTAAATCTCTTTAAGCTCATTATTAGCACATTTTCGGTGTGTGTGTGTGTATGTGTGTCCATAGAAGCTTATCATTCAAGTCGATCCCCTTGTCTGTCTAGCTGTCCATATAGCCGATAATGTTAATAGGCCGAACTAAAACGTTGCAAGGCAAGATGTAATGTAAAAGGAGACAAAAGAAAGAACTAAGGTAGAGTTGTCAACTTGCAAAAGGAAGATGTCCCACTCCATATTGCTTTGAGATATGTGCCGACGATGATCTTAAATATTTTTATAATTATTACTACAATTTTTTCCCTAAATTTATTCATATATATTATCATTGAACTCTATTTCTTATGATTTAGAAACCTTCTCATTTGGTTTTAAGAGCGTACCATTATCATGCATAAAGTTGGCATCACATTTTTCGCACGTCACGTGCCTATCATGTGAGTAGTAATGAACCTTTTTTGCAAATTTGCTTTTATTAATTATATTTCCATAAATTAAATGGGGAAAATGCTACTAATCCATGGAGGCAACCATAAATATGCTTCCTCCCTTTCTTCACTTAAATGATTTTATTAAAATTGTCAAACATAATAATTTTGTTTTTGCCTTGATTAATTATGAAAATAGAAACATAATAAATTGTTTCTATAATTACTACTTTGTATAAATAAAGCAATCTCTATGTGCATGGCTATTAATAATCTTAGCGAATTTAAAATAATTTTTTATTGATTAAACTAAGGGTGTGTTTGGGACAGCTTGCGCGTTTCAGGATAAGCAGTTTATCCTGAAACGGGGCCCGCGGGTCGACCGCAGAGTTGGACCCGCGACCTGCGTTTAGTGTAAAAATGGAACCGCGTTTTCGGATAAGCAGACAAAACGTACGATGCAAAAGGTACCGCAGCGTTTTCAAAATGACCTACACACTTAGAAGCTACCCCAAAGAGGCCCTAACTACTTCATTAAAATATGTAATTAACATATTAAAATTTTATTAATATTATCTTATAATTGACATAATATTTATAAAATCTCATGGCTTGCATCATCCATATAAATAAATAAATGAGGACTTAGAGAACCAACATGAAATAATTAGTGATAATGATAATAGTTTAATTTAAAATTTTAAAAAAATAAAAAAAAAGATAATTGAGAAAAATTTGTCTTTTATTTTTAATTCATGAAAAGTTGACTTTTTTTTTCTTGGCTTGCTATAAAATAGCATGGAGTTTATTCATAATAAATTCATTATTATTTATGGTCGTGGGAAGCATCATGCAAAGTACTATAATTTATATTATCCTAAAATAAGATCAATGAAGGCTAAAACCGTAAATATAACTAAAGAAGGTCAAAAAAACCTATCTTTTAAGGGTGGGTTTATAATTCTTCTATTTACAATAGTACATCCTAAGACTTAGATACTAGACTCCCTAAGAATTTAAAAATTAGAATTTCTCTCTCACCCTAAGAAAAATACATTATATGATATTTTTCAACCTAAAAAATAATGTTGGTTCCACCCCTGCTACGAACTTTCATGTGTAATAATTTCTTAAACTCAATATATATGATTGCATTACACACAGATGTATTTATTTTTTAGTTTATGTTAAACAATTTGAGAATAGTTCCATAAGTAGAGAAGATTTTGATGTTGTAATTACAAGTATTATTATCAATTTTATAGATGGCTCACTAATGATTTGATTATTATAAATTTGCTCTAGTGCCATGAAATAATTTGCCAAGTGGTTATTTAAGTGTTTAAGAAACTATTGAATCGAACTCCCTGTTAACTTAAAAGATAATTGAGCATCGACTAAACTAGCCTAGAAATGTTGCTAACTAAAGACAAGTTGAAAAGTGTCTATTCAAAAAAGAATATGAATGTCAAAAGATATTGAAGGCTCATTACTTATTTATTTATTGAGGATGATCTTCTTTGTAATGGTTAGGTATTTGACACTATTAAGGCTTTAGAGATAAATTAAAATTAAAATTTAGTTAACTTACTCAAAGTAAAATTTGTTGTTTATCATGAATGTGTTGCTTAGGGTTAACTAGAACATTATATTTTAGTTGAATCATTTATAGGTAACTCCATGTTCCTAAGCACATAGTTAGGATGACAGAACCTCATGAGATTGCAGGATCATATTGAAGGTAAATGTTAGTTTTTCCATAGATAATCTATCGTTCATCACTTCTATTTGATTCACATAAAATTGAGTTATTTGCATATGCTTAAAACCATCCTTTTGGCAAAATACCACTAGGCTTAAGGATGTATAGATGAATGAAAATTAATGGTCTAAATATTCTTAAAGGTTGAAACTTTTGAAGAAGGATTATTATGTTTGTCAAAGATCAAATTTACACAAACATTCAAATAATTTCTCCCTTAATCTTGAAGATTTATTTGTTATTTCTACTAGTTATCTATGATTTTAAGTTGACATTAAGTAATTTTTTTTTAAATTATAATCTTCATCCAACATTGAAAAAGCTTAATAAATATTGTGGATAGTATAACATTGATGTAAATAGTGCGTTGCCTTAACCAATAAAGAAGAAGATTGATGAAAATTTGTCAAGATTCAATAATAGGTGTATTGGCTATAATATCATTACATAGAAGAATTTTCTAACATAGAAATGATCAATGTCCTAAGTGAACTGGCTTTTGATAGACTTGTCATACAGTAAAACTATCATTATCGTTGTTCAGCCATTATATTGTTAAATTTATTTCTATTATTTATGTAATTAACTAGCATATTAGTTTTTTGATATGGTAATACATTTGTTAAAACTTTTATAAACTAACTTTATTATGTGAGTTTATGTCGATTATACAAATAATACTTTTTGAGCAAGGTGGATGATAAATTATAAAGTGACAACCATTACATAGAGAAAAAAACATTCTACGACCATTTGATCATATGTTTTGTCATCTTTGTCCTTATAACTTAATCACTCTCTAATTAGCGTAACATATTTTTTATTATTAATTATGACTATTTCTATTTTTTCTCTACTTTTCTNCTTATAAATTTGCTCTAGTGCCATGAAATAATTCTCCAAGTGATTGATTTAAGTGTCTAAGAATCTATTGAATCGAACTGGCTGTTAACTTGAAAGATAATTGAGCATCGACTGAACTAGCTTAGAGATGTTGCTAACTAAAGACAAGTTGAAAAGTGTCTATTCAAAAAAAGAATATGAATGTCAAAAGATATTGAAGGCCCATTACTTATTTATTTATTGAGGATGATCTTCTTTGTAATGGTTAGGTATTTGACACTATTAAGACTTTAAAGGTATATTAAAATTAAAATTTAGTTAACTTACTCAAAGTAAAATATGTTGTTTTATCATGAATGTGTTGCTTAGGGTTAACTAGAACATTATATTTTAGTTGAGTCATTCATAGGTAACTCCATGTTCCTAAGCAAATAGTTAGGATGACAAAACCTCATGAGATCACAGGATCATATTGAAGGTACATGTTAGCTATTTCATAGATAATGGAACTTTTGTCACTTCGATATGATTCATATAGGATTGATGTATTTACACAAGCTTAAAACCATCCTTTTGGCAAAATACCACTAAATTTATGGATGCTTAAATGAATGAAAGTTAATGGTCTAAATATTCTTAATGGTTGAAACATTTGAATATGGATTATTATGTTTATCAAAAATCAAATTTACAGAAGCTTAATCTTGAAGATTTATTTGTTATTTCTACTAATTATATATATTTTTAAGTTGAGATTAAGTATATTTTTTTTAAAATATAATCTTCATCCAACATTGGCAAAGCTTAACAAATATTGTGGATAGTATAACATTGATGTAAATAGTGCATTGCCTTAACCATTAAAGGACAAGATTGATGAAAATTTGTCAAGATTCAATGATAGGTGTATTAGCTATAATATCATTACATAGAAGAATTTTCCAACATAGAAATGATCAAAGTCCTAAGTGAACTGGCTTTTGATGGACTTGTCATATAGTAAAACTATAATAATCCTTTTTCAGCCATCATATTGTTAAATTTATTTCTATTATTTATGTAATTAACTAGCATATTGTTTTGTTGATATGGTAATACATTTGTTAAAACTTTTATAAACTAACTTTATCATGTGAGTTTTTGTCGATTATACAAATAATACTTTTTGAGCAAGGTGGATGATAAATTATAAAGTGACTACCATTACATAGAGAAAAAAAAAAAACATTCTACGACTGTTTGATCATATGTTTTGTCATCTTTGCCCTTATAAATGGATCACTCTCTAATTAGCGTAACATATTTTTTATTATTAATTATGACTATTTCTATTTTTTCTCTACTTTTCTTTGTTTATTAAGAACTTATAAATTGTATGGCCAACGAGACTATACTAGAAATGATGTGACCATGCCATATGGCGTAGTAGGGCAGTGTGACCACGACACAATCGGGCGTGATCACGCTGACCCAGGTAAGCTAGCAATGTGATCACATTGGAAATGGGCATGACCATACCATCGAGTGGGAAACAATTTAAGAAGGAAATTTAATAGCACAAATCGTGATTCTTGCTTTAAAATAAATTCCTAGGGCTTCTAGAAAAGGAGTTTTGCGTCAGAGAAAACTTAGAGGCTGATAAAAAGAGAGTTTGGGAGAGATTTGGAGAGCTTTCTTGAAGGTTGTCTTCCCCATTTGGTGGAAACCTTTAAGGAAGAGTTTTTTTTTTTTGTTTGTGAGTTGTGAGAGATTGTATGAGAGGGAAAGGTGTTGAATTTTCATAGAAGAACAATTTCTTGTAACTTTTCTCGTACATATGTTGCTTGGAATAGAATTTCATATGGTGTTTTTCGTTATGGGTTTCTCCGTAATGAGTGGTCAAGCTTTTCTTCGTTTTTCTATGGTATAGGGAGTAGTGGATTTGCCGTGATTTTTCCATATTTTTCTCTGTTAATAATTTTATTTTAGCTTTCAGTGCCTATGTTCTTGGTTAACTTGCGATTCTCATTTACTCTTAGTTTGGCCAACTAGGATGTTAAAATATTTTGTGAAACTTTGACCTCTAATCGTTGCAAGGTGAAATCAAAGGGTTAACCACAAAATTCCAAGAAGATAGACATATTACAGTGGAGTTCTACAATCATTCTAACGGATCGAAGAAGTAATGCAAAATGCCATTGGGATTGATGAATCTTCAACTTCATGGATTCTACGCTTCTTTTGACTTAGACATAAGCATAAGAAGTACTATGTCCCATATCAACAACAATCATATTGAAATCCATTTGAGAAAAATCACGATCGCCACGATCCCCGAATCATTGAGGTATGAGCCTCATCTATCTTGAATGAACTCAGGAACTTATCATCCTATTTTCTGCTTTCTTTCATTGTTGAGCACTTTGTTTTTCCTGGACCTCGGGACTTAAAAACCCTCTTTTGACAATTGCAAAGCTAGGTTAGCTAAATTAATAAACTAGAGATTTTTTTTTGTGGAAACAAATATTACACTTTCTCTATGGGATCAATACACAGTACTATTAAGCCACATTATTACTTGACACGTGCACTTGTGTTATGTGACAACTTACGCCCTGGTAAGCTTTGGCACGTCAAGTTTTTGGCGTCGTTGCCAGAGAAAAAAGTTAATAGATGTTTTAGCCGTTAGGAGGACTTTAGTTGAAAAATTTAGGATCTGAGTTTGACACTTTTAGACGTTTCATTTGACAATAAATNCCAACGAGACTATACTAGAAATGATGTGACCATGCCATATGGCGTAGTAGGGCAGTGTGACCACGACACAATCGGGCGTGATCACGCTGACCCAGGTAAGCTAGCGGTGTGATCAAACCGGAAATGGGCATGACCATGCCACCGAGTGGGAAATAATTTAAGAAGGAAATTTAATAGCACAAATCGTGATTCTTGCTTTAAAATAAATTCCTAGGGCTTCTAGAAAAGGAGTTTTGCATCAGAGAAAACTTAGAGGCTGAAAAAAAGAGAGTTTGGGAGAGATTTTGAGAGCTTTCTTGAAGGTTGTCTTCCCCATTTGGTGGAAACCGTTAAGGAAGAGTTTTTTTTTTGTTTGTGAGTTGTGAGAGATTGTATGAGAGGGAAAGGTGTTGAATTTTCATAGAAGAACAATTTCTTGTAACTTTTTTCATACCTATGTTGCTTGGAATAGACTTTCATATGGTGTTTTTTGTTATGGTTTTCTCTGTAATGAGTGGTCAAGTTTTTCTTCATTTTTCTATGGTATAGGGAGTAGTGGATTTGCGTGATTTTTTCATTTTTTTTTTCTGTTAATCATTTTATTTTAGCTTTCAGTGCCTATGTTCTTGGTTAACTTGCGATTTTCATTTACTCTTAGTCTGGTCAACTAGGATGTTAAAATATTCTGTGAAACTTTAACCTCTAATCGTTGCAAGTTGAAAGCAAAGGGTTAACCACAAAATTCCAAGAAGATATACATATTACAGTGGAATTCTACAATAATTCTAGGGGATCGAAGAAGTAATGCAAAATGCCATTGGGATTAAGGAAGCTTCAACTTCATGGATTCTACGCTTCTTTTGACTTAGACATAAGCATAAGAAGTACTATGTCCCATATTAACAACAATCATATTGAAATACATTTGAGAAAAATGACGATCGCCGCGATCCCCGAATCATTGAGGTATGAGCCTCATCTATCTTGAAGGAACTTAGGAACTTATCATCCTATTTTCTGCTTTCTTTCATTGTCGAGCACTTTGTTTTTTCTGGTCCTCGGGACTTAAAACCCCTCTTTTGACAATTGCAAAGCTAGGTTAGCTAAATTAATAAACTAGAGATTTTTTTTTTGTGGAAACAAATATTACACTTTCTCTATGGGATCAATACACAGTACTCTTGAACCACATTATTACTTGACACGTGCACTTGTGTTATGTGACAACTTACGCCCTAGTAAGTTTTGGTACGTCAAGTTTTTGGCGTCGTTGTCAGAGAAAAAAGTTAATAGATGTTTTAGCTGTTAGGAGAACTTTAGTTGAAAATTTTAGATTCTGCGTTTGACACTTTTAGACGCTTCATTTGACTATAAATATTTTCATGGAGTTCGTTTGATATTTCAATTAATGTCTTAAAGCTTTTAATTTTACTTCAATTATTAATCTAGACTCATTAGGACTCAGATATTGAATCGCTTTTGATTTTTTGGATATTTACTACCGAGATTTTTAAACTGATTATAAATTTGTTGGAATTAGAGTTTATATGATCCAAAATTTGACACTTAATGTTATTTTATTCAAAATGCATTTAGATTCACACGTGATCACGTAGCGTTTGTGCAATAATGGAACATAATACTATCATAGTTGACTCCTGAACACAATCTACTTTTGGTGTCATCAATTTCCACAACAAACTCTAATTTTTCATCACATATGTCGTGTTTGTCTTGGAGACATAATGATTCCTTTTCCAATTAACACACCATCATAAATCAATACATTATATAAGGGTTTCTTTAACGAGCTATGATTTTTTGGCTTGAGCTCATGTGTCGAGCTAGGTCCCAATATTCCTCTAACAAGATAAGTTCAAGTTCACTGTATGAGCTTCAACCTGTCTTGAGTTTGACGAGTCGACATGAGTTATCCTTGACTCAATCTTGACTTGACTTATTTAAACCCTTATAGGTGTCAGTCACCTCTTATTACTCACCCATTACTTTTCATACTCTCATACAAGGTCAAGTCCAAGCTTCTTGATCTTCTTGATCTCACCATTCTAAATTGGAGGAAGGGAGAATTTTATATACCTTAACTAACATAGTTGATAGTTGACTAACTGACTAACTATTTTATATTAGCCTAGAATGCAATAAGATGCAAGTAATTCGAAAGGCTATCAATAACTTTGCATACCCCTTTTAACATTACTAACTAATTTTAAATTTAAATATATAAGTTTACTTAAGAGATAATATTTTCAATATAAATTTGTTTAAAAGTACATTATTTTCTAGTAAAAAAACACCATAAGACCATCTCAATTCGACCAAAACCTATAAATAACAAACCTAGATAATATCCATATCATAGAAAATCGGACCGAACCGGCTGGTTCGATCATGAATTGGTCGAAAATCCAGTTCAGGGTGGCCTAAAAACCGTCCATGCATTGAACCGAATGGACTAGCCAGAACTGACGGTCCAACCGTTGAACCAACTTATTTTTTAGTATTTTTTTAGACATAGATTTTGACTTATAATACTCAATTGCTAATCTTCTTTTTGAGAAATATTTAAATTAGTTGATTAATTTCATATATAATTTATATATTATGTTATAATTTTTATATAATACATATTAGGTATTATTATATTATTTATATTATACATATCTATTTTTGATCTGATTTTCTAAGGCTTGACGGTTTCTTGGATCTGGCGGTATGAACCGGATGCAGTCACGATCTGGGCCGCGTTGTCCGCGCACGCGTCGATCATCGCCCGCATCTGTGGCCCGTCATTTGACAAAAAAAAAGGCCCCGGTTTCGTTCGTCATTAATGCAGGAAATCCCGCACAGAAATTTGGAAATAAAACAAGGCAAGAGACGTCAAGATAATATCAATGACAACCCAAAGTTTACGTTTTTAAGGAACTCCATTATTGCATGCATTGTGATTGAATGGAATGAAAAGGAAGGAACTTTTGTTGCTACCCAATCTTTAGCGGAATGTTTGAACTACTTTTTAGTATGATTTTGTTTTGATTATTGCATGGTCAAGTTTTCTAGAAACATAGTCACTCCAAGTGGAGAGAAGAATGATGGTTCGACAAATTAACTCATCAAAGATGAGTTACTTTTTTGACGGAACTGGCTCGGGCAGTTGATTCGATTCGTCGTCTCGACAAAATTTTACTGACAACAGATCAATTTTGAAGGTAGAGTTGTTAAAAAAGCACTACAGGAGATGAGCGAAATGGTGTCTGATGTTTGCATTCCGACGCACTTATTTGAGTTGGAGTTTGCATGTGATACACGGCGTAACCTAGTTGACGTTATTTGCAGCGAAATTTGAGTCGGATTAGGCTCCAATTGATCGACACTATAGAATATTCCATTAAGGTGAAATTTAAATTGGAGTTGTTAGGAGTTATAATAGGAAATAATTTATTACTATAAGAAATTATGATGAATAAATTATTTCCTTATGATTAAGAAGATATTTCATTTCCTATTTTATATTTATTTCTTTGGATTGATAATTATTTGTTTTCCTATTTTGTGTTATTTCCTATATGTTGTAACAATTAATATGAATTGATTATTGGGGATATTAGGTGATATATCTTTTCTTTCATATCATTTTCATTTTATTATTTTTTTCTATTATATTATTCTTGTAAGGGTTATTTATGTCCTCGTTCATATCAATAAGACAATCAAATATTCCACTTTATTCCGCATTATTCTGAATTTCAACATGGTATCAGAGAAAACACGATTTTGAGTCTTACCATCTCCTCTTCCACGCCGAAACCCTCACCCATCTTCTTTCCAGGCCGAAACACATGACAAACAAAACTCAAAATTCAGTCAAGCCTGAATCTAGCAAATTCGATAATCCGAACGACCCATTTTATCTTCACTACTTAGATCAACCTAGTCTCGTGCTCGTTACACATCAGCTGAATGGAGAAAACTACAATACCTAGAGTCGTGTCATGTTCATGGCTCTCAGCATAAAAAACAAAGAATGTTTCGTCAACGACATCGTTAAAGCGCCATCAGAGACGTCCACCACAGAACTTCAACAATGGAGGCGCTGCAACAACCTTGTCAAGGCATAGTTATTTAATTCAATTTCAACAGACATTAGAGCTAGTATAATATACAATGTGAGTGCCCATAAAATCTGGTTCGATTTGAAGGAACGTTTTCTCGTACTAACAAAGTTCATATTTTCCATGTCAAAAAAGCCATCTACGATTGCAAGCAAGGCAATATGACAGTTGGAGCTTATTATACCAAGCTCAAAAGCCTATGTAATGAACGTGACACCCTCTATAACATTTCTAAATGCACGCGTGGTGCCATGAAGGAAGTGATACAGTTTCAGTAAAACTGGAAAACCATGAAATTCCTCATAGTGCTTAATGAAACATACACAAGTATAAGAGGGCAGATTTTTCTCATGGATCCCCTTACCAATGTCATCAAGACACATTCTCTCATGCTCCAAGAGGAAAAGTAACATAGGATGGACAATGTAAGTGCGCCGTAGCAGGATACTTCAGCTTTTGTCGTGAAGAATGATGCACGAAAACCAGAGAAGGTTTTCACACCTAAAAATCCTCATTTAAAGTGTGGAAAATGTGACAAAATTGGACATACCTCAGACACATGAGGAGCACATCTCGAATGCGATTATTGTGGATGACAGAGACACATCATCAATGATTGTAGGAAGCTGCAAAGGGCCAATCCAGTGGGCAATAAACCTAAAAGGAAAAAAATTGCTCCCAAGCCAACCATGAGGATACTAATACATGGACGAGTCCTGCATCATTTACTCTTACAATCAAACAATATCAAAGTCTCATATCACTACTTGCAGAGAACAAATCTAATTCAATGGCTAATCATGTTGGCAGTACATCAACCATGAGTGATATATCAGGTAAAATCTTTTGTGTCTCTGTTTTTGAGTAAAAATTGCGTTAGATTCTTTACAAAGGAGCCACAGATCACATGGTATATTCAGCGAACCTTCATACTGCAAAATCCAGTATCACCAATTGAAATGTTCACTTGCCTAACGGGGCTACTACAACTGTCACACAGATACGCAACATCCATTTTGATGACTTCATTCTACAAAATGTTTTATGCGTCGCTTCATATTAAATTTGATTTTCATTAGCAAATTTGTGCTTGATTCACAATGCTTTGCCATTTTTAATAACCAAACTTGTGTGTTGCAGGACCAACAATCGGGGAAGATGATTGGGACAGAAAATGAAAGAGGACTCTACTACCTTGATACTCCACAAAAGAGCAAGTGCAATGTTGCTACTTCACCATCTCAAATCTCTGACATAAACGTCTAGGCCACCCATCGATTAAAGTTTCCAGCTTGTTTCCTTTTCCAATTATAGACAATAAAATTTGTAATGTTTTTTATTGTTTAATTTGTTCATTGGCTAAGAAAACTCGTTTGTTTTTTCAAACAAGTTCCATTTGCTCAAAAACACCTTTTGAAATATATCACGTTGACATTTGGGGAGGATACTGATCCTGGTTTTCTATATATAAGTAAATTATGATGTATGTGATTATAGTTTAATTTCCTTAATAGTTTTTCTTAATTTGCAAAAAAGTCAAAAACATGATCCAAAACAAAAGCTAAGTAAGTTCTCCACTATGAAACAAATAAGAATACAATTATAATATTTAAATATAGGATACTACACAAGTGTACGTATCGTTATCAAGTAATATAGAATTTTTTTATTAAGTCCTGAATATCAAACCCACAGGAAAAATAAAGAAAACTAGAAAGTTTAGATGAAAAAAAATCTACTTTGCAAAATATTCTTATTTAAACTTAAGATGTTATAATATGAATGAAAATTTGATTCTTTTTGTAATTTTTAGATTTATAAAAATAAAGTAAGCAACTGATTAACTTAATTAAATATTTGTAAGATGAAGACAATATAAGTAAAATATCTTTCCTTATCATGAATCAGTAATAAATATAAAAATTCTGTCGTGGAAGTATGCTAAATGTGTTGTGCCAAATAGAAGCAATAATATTCTTTACCCTTACTAGAGATGCTATAAAGAACATTGGCTAATTTATAGTTTGAATAGTTTTAAAGACAGGTTAGGTAAGGAAGATACTAGCTCTCACTTCAGAGTTCCCTCTTCTCCCTCCACCTAAGGCTAACATCTCGTATCAAAACCTTAACTATAAATAAAATTGGGGGCATTAGCCTGTCACTCTAAAGTCCACTAATTCTACACTCTTGAAAAGTTTATTTCCATATTTATTTGCACTCAACCCCATCAACTATTTTCTCATTCTTGAAATCAATATGTGATTCTAATCATTTGTTGACAGAGACAATACCATCTCGGATTTTACATGTTCTCACAACATGTATTAACATCTTAATTAACGAAATCAAGAAGTAAATGAAGTGCAAGGTTTCAAATTATCACAACTTCTTCCAACATTGAAGTCTAATACTTCACACAACTTCCTTTAAATACTTAATTACTTATCATTTTAAGGAAAAAGATAAAGAAAACCACTCAGAATCCATGAAAAAAACACAACCACACATGAGTTTAAAAGTACAAATCATGCTCATAAACAAGAAATTTAAATTAAAACCAAGTGTAGTCACAAAGATAAACATTTATCTCAATTCCTCTCAACCAAATGTCTTGAAGCTCTTCACTCACAATACAAAACTAATACTCAAAATAAAAAGAAAGTGGCCGGCGGCGGTGACAGTGGCTACTTGGATGAATGATGACTCTAATGGCTGATGGCTGGCTTCTTCTCTTGATGATTTATGTCTTCCTTATTAAAAATCCAAAAGGTGTCTTGGTGTGTCTTCAAAATGTGTCTCAATTCAATGAATCTTCTAGAAGTTCCTCCTTTTAAAAGCCCATTGAATGAATTTTCATGTCCATGGGATATTTCCCTTATTTTTACTAAGGGTTGGTTCAAACACCTCTTCAAAAATTTGTCTAAATTTAATAAATCATCAAATAACTACTTCTAGGGCTTAAGCGCAGGGCCTGGCGCTTAGGCATCAGTCATGGGCGCTTAGGTGCCCCGGTTCAATTTTGCACCTTCTTCATTTTTGCTCCAAATTTGACCATTTTTCACTCATTTTAGTACTTTTCATCCATTTGATTGTACCTAAAAGAGAAACACACAAATACCTTTAATTAAAGCGCAATATCTCAAAAATAAGTATAAAAATGTGTATAAAAATACTATATATTTTAGGTGTATCAGATACCAAGTTCCTTCAATCACAAAAGCATAATATTTTCTCACAATTGTTGATGATTATACTCGATGCACATGGACTTATTTGATGAACCATAAATCAGATACACGTTCATACATTAGCAAGTTGATAAATATCGTTGAAACACAATTCATTTTAAAGGTCAAAATCATTCGAAGTGATAATGGTCCTGAATTCATATTGAGGAATTTTTATCTTGACAAAGGCATCATTCACCAATTCAATTGTGTCTCCACTCCGCAAAAAAATGGTGTAGCCAAAAGAAAACATTGCCACTTACTTAACATAGCCAGAGCCTTATTGTTTCAAGCTAATTTACCCAAAAAAATTTTGGGGAGATGCAATTCTATCTGCCACCTACCTAATTAACCAAACACCAACACCCCTTCTCCAAGGAAACACTCCTTTTGAAATGCTCTTCCAAAGACAACCCACATATGATCATTTGCATATGTTTGGGTGTCTTTATTTTGCTTCAACACGTCATCAGCGACCAAGTAATTTTGATCCTAGAGCCATTTGATGTCTTTTCTTAGGGTATCCATACGTGCAAAAGGGCTATAGAGTCTATGACCTTTCAACTGGGAAGGATTTTGTATCACGAGATGTTCGTTTCCATGAAAACATTGTTCCTTCCCCTTCTTTTGCTACAAATAAAGGTTCAATTTCACACTTCACCACCCACACTCATTTGATGAATTACCTCAAGAAGATATTACATTTTCTCATGACAACAAATTATCCTCTCAAGAAACTCCTTCACTTTCACTCACTCTAACTTTATTCTCAGAATAACCTGCAACTCCAGACCAACAAATACCATCACCGCGACCTATGAGAACAATAAAAATGCGTAGCTATTTGTGTATCATGTTGGTATTTCTCTTCCCACACGACACCCCCAACATCAAACTCTGTGTTGGCCAAAGCTACAAGTACCTCCTATCAATTAACCAATGTCTTGTCATATGCTAGATTGTCACCTAAACATCATGCTTTTGTTGACCTCACTTTTGGTTGAGGTCTAGAAACTCCTTTAGTAGCTTAGGTCTAGCCATAGGACTTTTCCTATTGACTAGTCTTAGAAAACTAGAAAAGGTACCCTCACCATTAGAAACTCAAAACTTTTTTTTCAACTTGAAATTCCACATATTGATCTCAACCTCTAGCATTTAGTAGGTAAGATTTTCCTATTGACTAGTCTTAGAAAACTAGAAAAGGTACCCTCACTATTAGAAATTCAAAGCCGTTTTTACTCAACTTGAAGTTTCACATATTGATCTTAACTTCTAGCATTTAGTATGTAAGATCCCTATTGACTAGTCTTAGAAAACTAGAAAAGGTACCCCCACCATTAGAAATTCAAAACTCTTCTATTTACTTAACTTGAAGTTCCACATATTGGTCCTAACCTCTAATATTTAGAATGTAAGATCATTATGGGGAAGCTCAAGAAGAGTTCCTATAAGGTTACTTGGCCTTATGATTGACCCCGAGTGTTGATTTGGAGCTAAGGTACACCATACCCTCACCATACCCTCACAAAACCCTAGATAAGATCCAAAATGGGGATTTTATTGATCCATGATTCATTTAGAATGAATATTTATCCAATTCTACTTGAAATACCTAACTTGGTCTTTTGCCCCTAGACACCTCCAAATTACCTAACTGCCCTTGGGACCCAAATTTGGCCAAAATTCCCAAATTTGGCCAAAATACCCAAAACTGATCAAAACTCATTCCAAGCACTTTGAATATATCCAAATTTGCCAAAAATGACAANGCACTTTGAATATATCCAAATTTGCCAAAAATGACAAAAATAGCCAAATTACCAAAATGCCCCTCCATGGCCCAAAAATCCAAAAATTCCAAAAATTCCAAAAATCCTCAATAAATCCAAAATATTCCCAATTTCATTTTGTCCAACTACACCATGATCCAATTTGGTCAATTTGACCATCTTTGACCAAAACTCCAAATTAGCCTCAATATTGGCTAACACCCCAAATCTCAACAATTGAATGCCTTAAACTTTAAATTGGCATCCAATTTTTGTTGAAAATCCTTTATAAGGTAATTTATGACCAAACACAACAATTAATTTGATCTTAGCCCAAAGCTAGCTCAAGTTTGACCCAAATTTGACCCTTAGAGGCTTAATTTAGGTCTAAACCCAAACCCATCAAAATCCATACAAATTGACCATCAAATCAACTTCAAAACAACTTTCATCCTTCATGAAAGTTGTTCATCATGATGTTTTACATCAAATACAATAATAAATTTGGACTTAGCCCATAGCTAGCCTAAGTATGACCCAAGTTTAGCCCTACATGCTTAATTTAGGTCTATAACCAAACCCATCAAAACCCATCCAAATTGACCACCAAATCAACTTCAAAACAATTTTCTTCATTCATAAAAAATGTTCATTATGATGTTTTACACCAACCACAACAATTAATTTGAGCTTATCCCATGGCTAGCCCATGTTTGACCCAAACTTAGCCCAACATCCTTAAAATGGGTCAAAAATAAAAAAAATCCACCAAATTGATTAACCAATTGACCTCAAAATGACTTTCACCCTTCATGAAAGTTGTTCCTCATGGTCTCATACACCAAATTCCATATTTAATTGAGCCAATTGGCATGCCTATCCTAGTCCAAACACAAGATTTGGTCATATGCACTTTTTTGGACTTATGGTCAAATCCAAACCAATTGAGCTTGGTATGGTCAAATGAACCTTGCACTAACTCATCTTAGACTCTAGGGTTGAGTTTAAAGCCAGCCATCCACCCATGGTTAAGCTTCATATTTATCCCAAGGGTAAATTTTTGAAAAAAAAATTCTTAAAGGGATAATAAAGAGGTTAAATCAAGTTACTTGCCATAACACATGTCAAGCCCCTATGGTGCCATTTTTACTGAGCATCATAAGCTTTAACCATGATCCAACCCTTGGTTAGCCCCTATGATGCCATTTTTACTGAGCATCATAAGCTTTAACCATGGTCCAAGCCTTGGTTAACCATAAGCTAAAATAAAAAAAACATGAGCCCCCACATGGCTAAAACCTAAACCCATGCCAAGAGGCTACCTCAGCCTAAATTGAGCTGAGAGCTCCTCTTCTTGACACCTAAGCAGTGGGGCTAAGCTCTCAATTGGCCAGCCAAGCATCCCCATAGCCATTTTCTATAAAATCCACCCCCATGGCCATGAATAGGGGGTGGTTGTTGACCTCACTTTTGGTTGAGGTTTAGAAAACTTCTTTAGTAGCCTAGGTTTAGCCATAGGACTTTCCTATTGACTAGTCTTAGAAAATTAGAAGANAAAAAATTGTTTTAGAGGTTTGTGACATGAAAGGTATTGAGAATCAAGTAGTTGTTAGTAGTGCTTGACAATCTATTCCTATATTAATACAATCAATTACGTTATTGTAGAATTATTCCTTATGACTTATCACAAAATAAAATGAGAAAGTCCATTTTTATGCTAGATTTTATATTTGGGTTGAACCTTATCTCTTTAGGAAATGCAAAAGCCAGATTATTAGGAGATGTGTTTCTTTAAAAGAGATAGTCAGTGTCACTAGATAATATCATCCTTCGGGATTGGGAAAGTGTTATAGATGTTTTATAACTATTTATAAGATCTTACAATTATGATTATATTGTTCAACCATTTTAATGGATTTTAATGAATATGTTAAAAAATATTATAAATATCAGAAGATAGGTAATATTTCTAGAAGAAATGAAATATCCTTAAATTATATATTTATTAATAGATTTATTTAATATTTGGGGGATAAAATTCATGGCATCATTTGTACTCTCCTTAGGAAATTAGAATATTTTAACTGTAGTGGATTTTATCTCATAATGGAAAGGGTTATTAGCTCTACCTATGTGTGATTAATAGGGAGTTCACAAAATTTTAAAGAAATTTAAATTTAGTATATTTATAATGATGGATGGAGCTACTTTTGCAATAAAATAATTAGGCACTAATTGCTAGATATAAATAAAAGATAGAATTTTCATTGCAAATCATTATTAGATAAGCGGTTTAGCTAAATTATCAAATATAAAAATTGAGAGAATCTTTAATAAGACACTTAACCCTAGTAGAAAAAATTAGTCCCTTAGGTCGGATGATACATTATGAGCCTATAGGACTTTCTTTAAACTTCCATAAGAAGTGTCTCCCTATAGGCTGACTTTTAGAAAAGTCAGTCACTTACATGTAGAGTTAGAATATAAGGGCTATTTGGTAGTTAAGAAATTTAATTATAATCTAAAGGATTTGATTTGAGAACAAAAATTTTATTTTAATTAAATGAGTTATAAGAAATTAGGAAGCAATTTTATAAAAATACCAAGATTTATAAAGAACATATGTAGAAATGACATAATAAAAAAAAAATTAAGAAGTAATTGAGCCCGTATAAGAGACTTTACTAGTTAGTTCACAACTAATATTATTCCTTAGTAAGTTTAAGTCCAGATGGTTATGTTTATTTATTGCAATTAAAATATATCTATTTGGTTATGCAGATATAGAGGACAGAAGAATTGTCCATACTTTTAAAGTTACTAGCTAGAGATTGAAGCCTTATCTATGAAATAGGACATTATAAGTATGATGACATAAATTTAAACATTTCTTGGGCGTGTAGCCAACTGTTATCTTATTTTTATGTTTGTTTGATTGCTTGTTTTTTATGTCTAGGTGATTTGGGTACTTAGATAATTTTTTTAAGAACAAAAGTGTGATTTGCCAATTTATTGTGGCTACGCTCCCTCACATCACCCCCATGTTGGATAAATAGCTCCCAGTGCTTGTTTATGATACTTATTTTGTCAGTATTGTTTGTATTATGTCATGTGACACACACATTTGAAATTCATTGACAAGTACCATAATGTCACATGCCTCGTACCGAGGCACTTATTAACACCCTGCTATGTGCCATCTCCCAACTCGACTGTTCGGAATCTTAGGCAACGTCGGTCCCTAGCACCACGATGTCTCGTGGATTTCTTTGAGGGTTAAATTGATCATTTAGTATAAAATCTAATGAGAGCTAACGATTTTAACTTTTTTTAGGATTCATAGTAACCAGAATGACCACTTTTTTTATTGTTTTATTGTTGCGACATCTTTATCTAGCCATGTAATGCTACTCTTCTGAGAAATATAGTGTTATGTCCATTTTTAAAGCTAAAATACTCTATAATTTTCTTATTGCAGAGCAATAACGCTCCCCTATAGTGCCTAGTCACCTCATGGTTTATGACGCTAGCACCATAGTGCCCCCTTCACAGTGCCATGATACATCTATAATATATTGTGTTTTTAGACATATTTTTATACCTATTTTTGAGATATTACGCTTTAATGGAAGATATTTTTATGTTTTCTTTCAGGTACAAGTAAAAAAGGTGAAAAATGCTTAAAGGAGTGAAAATGATCAAATTTGGAGCAAATAGGTAAAAATTATGCTAAAGTGTTTTGGCGCCTAAGTGCCGATTAAACAGAGAAGGTCGCGCCTATGCTCCAGTGGCCCCGCGCTTAAGTTCCGGAGGAAGTTATTTGATGAGTAAATTTAATTTTATGAATTTTGAAGAGGTATTTGAGACACCTTTTGACATAAATAGGTGGTTACAACCACCAAAGACGAAAATACTTGTGAAAGGAGGCATCTCTTGGGGAAATACATCAAATCAAGACATATTTTGAAGAGATACCAAGGCACCTATTGGAAAATTATAAAAGAAGGAAGATTGAAACTTTGAGTGTGTGTGTGTGCTTGAAAAGAGAAAGTTTTGAAAGTTCTAAAAGAAATTGGGGAGTTAGTTTGAAGAGATTTTCAGGTGCCACACCAAATATTTACTTTATCCTTTTGTTTTAATTTTATATTGAGAGTGTTGTAAAAGAGAAGAGATTCAAATAAACTTAAGAGTTTGGTGGAGGATTTGAGATAAGTTTTATCTTTTGTTTTAGACTACTTTTGATTTTAATTGAGACTTATTGTTGGTTTGACAATGATTTCTATATTTTAAACTAAAGTGTAGTTTTATTTTCTCCATGGATTCTGAGTAGTTTTCTTTATCTTTCTTCTTAAAATNTTTAATTTAGAAAATCATAGAGATTTGCCTAAGTGTTTATCTGACCTAGGTGAACCTATAATATTTTTGCCATAAACAAAAAAAAAATTTACTTTGATTGATTAAATAAATCAATGTTGAAAATCCTATTTTCTAGGTTCAAATAATTAATTAAATTAAATAAAAAATTTCAAAATTACATTTTCTCCTCTGATGTTTTAGTTGAAAATCCTATTTTCTAGGTTCAAATAATCAATTTTCAAAGCCATTTGAATTGTGCTTAATGAATTATGAGGTGGAGAGCCCGAATGGTAAAATGGTCATTTTAGACTTTGATCCCTTAAGTAAAATTTAGGATTAATCAAAGGAAAAAATCGGTAATTTTGATCCTAATGAATAATTTCAAATGATTGAAACATAATGAGTAAAAGGTAGAAACCAATTTGACTCCTTTCCAAAAAATTAAATTATAATTTTCAGGGCTTGGAAGTTAATCAAAATCAAATGATTCTGAAGTGATTGGCTTAAGTTTGGGAGATGATAGTCAACTTATTTTAAGTCCATAATTAATGATAATATGATCTTTTAATTAGGATACACATCACCTAAATTAAAATTCTAACAATATCCATTTATTTTCCCATAGAGATCGTTAAGGGCTTAGTGGTGATCTAGGCTTGATATTTAAACTTATTTGATGGAATTTAGAAAGTAGCATGGTTGATGGTAAACACCTCAAAATACCACAAGTCCAACTTTAGTAATGGGTACAAAATCTTTAATAACTTGAGCTTACCTTAGGGGTATTCATCTGCAAAATTCTTAAATGAAATATCAACTGATCAACTGAGTACCCTGTCCTTGGGATAACTAGAATGTCAAAGTTCACTGGATAACGGGGTAACTTTAACTTGACTTTGGATGATTAAAATAACTATATGATAAGTTCAAAATGAACTCGAAATGTTTCAAAAGATCTTTAAAGAAGTTCAGGGTCATTCCTCGAACACTTTGGAATTTCTTGAACATTTTGNAAGGTATATTGCTCTTTCATTTAAACTATAAAAAATATGGCATCGATTTGATTTCATATATGCATGTAAATTAAAACATCCTTCCAAAGCGGGGGATGGAATTTTGATTTCGGTGACCGACAGCTTCTTACGGGCAACTCCTCAACCAAAATAGTGTTGACAGAAGAATTTCTATATCTTCCTCCATATCCAATATTATAAAGTCTACATGGAAAATAAATTTATCCACTTTTACCGATACATCCTCTATAACTTCTTTTGGAAAAGTTATTGATCGATCAGCTAACTAAAGAGTTGCAGTAGTAGGGAAAATCTCCCTCAAATCTAAACATTTAAAGATTGATAAAGGCATAAGATTGATACTCGCTCCTAAATCACATAAAGCTTTTCCAAAAAAACTTTTCACCAATAGCACAAGGTATAGTAAAACTACCATGATCTTTTAATTTTTCAGGAAGCTTTTTCTGAATAATATCACTATACTTTTCATTGAGTGCAATGGTCTCATAATCTGTAAAGTTCTTTTTTTTAGTATATCTTTCATAAATTTCACATAACTTGACATTTATGGATTCCAAGGCTTCAACCTTTTGTTCCAAGGCTTCAACAAAAGGAATGTTTATCGTTAACTTCTTAAGGATTTCCAAAAATTTTGTAAATTGTTTATTTTTATTCTTCTGCTTCAGTCTTTAAGGAAACAGAGGTGATGATTTTTCAAAAGGAACCTGCGTTTGTTCATTTTCCTATTGATCATTTTCCATTTTTCTGCTTCAGTCTTTGAGGAAACAGAGATAATGGTTTTTCTAAAGGACCTTGTGTTTGTTCATTTTCATTTTGGTCACTTAACATTGCTTCATTCTTTTCATCAACTTCAGTTTCTCTTTAAATCTTTATTTCAACTTCTTTTCCACTTCGTAATCGAATAACGTTAATTTGCTCCTTATTTTGATCTTTTGGATTAACTTCCACCATACACGGAAGAATTCCAGAAGGTCTGTTACTGCGTACAGTAGCAATATGTCCTAATTAATTTTCAATATTTCTAATAGCAATCCCTTGATTCTGTATTTGATTTCCCATGTTTAACATTACTTCTTCCATCGTCAACTTCTTTCCCTTAGCTTGTGGGTTAGGATTAGAGTTAAATCCAGGATAATAATAAGGTTGATAACTAGGATTTCCTTGGTTGTTCAAATTTCTAGAGGGGTTCATCAAATTTTTATAATTATTTCAACTAAAATTAGGGTGACTTTTCCATCCAAGATTATAAAAGTTAAAATAAGGATTGTTATTTTGATTATTTATAACATTTAAAGTTTCATAAGATGATTGAGTATCAATGATCTGTCCTAGTGAATTTTCCTCTAATATTGGTGGTATTTGAGAATAGTTCACTCCTATTTAATAAATCATTTTTGAAATAGCAGTAAATTGAGATGCTACAATAGACATTGCATCAAAATCATGAATACTAGCTACTCTTAGGATTTACCGTTTTAGAGGACCATTGAAAATTGTTAGTAGCCATTTTTTTAATTAAAGAATATTCTTCATCAAAAGATTTTGACATTAGTGATCCACCCGCAACATCATCTATAATAGATCTAAGTGATCCTACTAATCTAGTATAAAACGTTTGAATTATTAACCAATCTGGTAGAGCATGGTGTGGACATTATTTAAGAAGAACTTTAAATCTTTCTTAAGCTTCATATATCACTCCCCTTCAAACTGATAAAAAGATGTAATGTCATTTCTAAACTTAGCAGTTTTTTAGGGTGGAAAATATTTAGCAAGAAATTTTGTGATAATTCTCCCCAAGTTCTGATAGATGCAGATGCTAATGATTTTGACCAAGCCTTGGTATTATCCCTTAATGAAAAAGGAAAAAGTCTAAGCCTAACAACATCATTAGACACTCCATCATACACAATTTTCAAGAAAAATAGCAAGATGTAAGTTAGGATCTTCAGTAGGTGATCCTCTAAACTGATTACTTCAGTGTTTAAAAGTAGCACAAATTTCAAGAAAACTAGCAAGATGTAAGTTAGGATCTTCAGTAGGTGTCCTCCAAACTGATTATTTTGCACCATTTGGATAATAGCAGGTTTAGCTCAAATGAATTAGCAGCAACATCAGAATGTTGAATAGTTAAGTTAAGTTCATTTATTGTCGGATTAACATAATCTTTTAAAGGTCTTTGTTGATTTTCGTTTATTTGATTATCTAAGTTATTCGCCATTTCGTTTAAGTTTTTGATTTTTTTTATTGCTTTCAAATTTTTCTAATAGTACGCTCTAATTTTGAATCTTAAAGTACTAAACTTTTGGATCCAATATTTTGCATAAAAAATAATATTAAGCACAAAAAAATTTCTTAAAAATATATTTACTTTTTGGATTTTTTATTATTTTTATTTTTTCAAATTTTTAATTTTTTTATTTAATTTTCCATAAATTTCCTATTTTACCAAATCTATATAGTTTACTGTTACTTTCCCCAGCAACGATGCCAAAAACTTGATCCCAATGTGAATATATTTGTGTAAAAATTATATAGTTGACTCTGCTATACAATAGTGCCAAAAGCTTAATGTAATATTTTATGAAATAGAAATTTGAGCAATTAATGTTGGGATTCTACGCAAGTATATGCATCGTTATCAAGTAATAAATGACTTTTTATTTAAGCCCCAAATATCGATTCCATGAGGAAGGTTTAAATTTGAAATGATAAATTTACTAGAAAATTCATATAAATTCAAAACGAAATTACTGTCTCTAATTTCAAATGTTGAGATATTATCAGAACTAAATTATTTAACTAATAACAATATTGAAATACAGAGTTCAAACATTAACTACTAAACTATTAAACTATGTTTATGTGATGAAGATTTCTTATGTAAAAAAGCATTTTTCCCACTACAATGAGATTTTTTGTAAAATGAGATGAGATAAAAGGTTTTAATATGCATTGTGCCAAATAGAAGCAGTTTTAATTCTCTACCCTGATACAGTGTTATAGAAAATCATTGGGTAATCCCAAGTTCAGTCTCTAAATCCGTGGCTAGGCTAGGAGGATACTAGCTCCCACTTCCCTTCACCTGAAGGCTAACTCTCACTTTAGTTTTTAAAGGCTAAGACCGAATTAGCGATTTTAGTCTGTCACCCTAAAGATTCTCCAATTCTACCCCAAATAAAGTACATTTCCCTATTTATTTGCTTTTAATTCTATGAGCGAAATTCTCCTTCATGGAATCAAATTTGATCCTCACTCTGTTGTAGAACTCATACTCCATTTCCTGGATCATATGTTTCACAATATATTTTAATAATTCAATTGGCCAGATCGAAAAGTAAATTAAGTTTGGAGTTGAAAAATTATCACAATCTATTTTATATTTTAATATTGGCACATCCATATTATCTCTTCATTTCACCATATCTCAGAGCAGGGAGGAAGATAAAGTAAACTACTCAGACTTCATGAGAAAGACACAACGAAAACATAGATTTCATATATAAAAGAAATTTCATACAACACTTATCTAAACTCTTTCTCAAAGCAAATTCCTTGTAGCCTCTTCTAGTAAATGTAGGAAGAAGAAATCTCTCACTTTTCTCCTTCTCCAAAACTCTTAGAGAAGAGTTCACACTTAATTTCACCAAAAAACTCTAAATTATAAGAATAATGGGCTATAAATGGTTGTAGAATGAAAAATGGAAGAATGTGTGATGCGTAGAAGGTTGAATTGGGGCGATAAGATGTTAGGAAGAGTCACTTTTCTGATCAATTTTGGCTCCAAATAAAGCCTAGAGTCGGTTCTTCAATAGATGCCTCTAAAAACTCTTCAAAATGCGTCCAAATTTGTCAAATCTTCTAGAAACTGGGGCTGAATCGACATTAGCGCCCATTTTGGCGCAATTGGCACTAGTGTTTTGCAATTTAATTCGATGCTCACTATCAAAAGACGCTGTCAGCGCTGCTTTTGGCACCGTCTATGCTGAAAAAATTTTAACTTCTCGTAAGAAAACATAAAAATATCTTCCATTAAAGTGCAATATCACCAAAAATGAGTATAAAATATGGGTCTAAAATGCATATATGTTTTGTGTATCAACCCTCTCGATACTGTTGACCTCACTTTTGGTTAAGGTCTAGAAATTTCTTTAGTAGCCTAGGTCTAGCTATAGGACTTTCCTATTGACTAGTCTTAGAAAATTAGAAAAAGGTACCCCCATCATTAGAAACTCAAAACTCTTCTTTTTACTCAACTTGAAATTCCACATATTGATCTTAACCTCTAGCATTTAGTAGGTAAGATCATTATAAGAGAATTCAGGAAGAATCCCCATAGGATTACTTGGCTTTAGGGTCAATCCTGGGTGTTGACTTGGAACTAGGATATA
>JXCR01141308.1:0-35616 GCA_002079205.1 Phalaenopsis hybrid cultivar
AGTAGTTTTCAATCTATCTCTAATTAATTTGATTTTTTCTACAGCTTCATTAATTAACTATGTACCTAACATTTTACGTTCATCTATTTCGACCCAACTCAATGGAATTATGCCTTTCCTGTCATACAATGCATCATAAGGAGCCATTATGATACTAGACTGATAATTATTATTGTAGGTAAACTTGATCATTAGAATGTGATCTTCTGAACTGCCTCCAAAGTCGAGAACACAAAGCTGCAACAAATCTTCCAATACTTGAGTTGTCTTTTTTGATTGGCCACCAATTTGTTGATGAAATGTTCTGCTAAAATGCAACAGTGTACCCAAACATTGTTGAATGTCTTTCTATAACTTGGATATGAATCTTCCATTTATGTTAGAAACGATAATTTTTGGAATTTCATGCAATCTGATATATAATCTGATCAATTTTTTCCTTAAGTTTGTCTTTCTAATTGGCAAAGTGTGACCTGACATTGTTAGCTTGTCAATAATAATCCATATACTGTTGTGACCTTGCTTGGATTAAAGAAATCCCATAACAAAACTCATAGCAATTTCTTTCAATTTATAGTCAGGTATCGACAATGATTGTAATAATTTGTTGAGTCTCTGATGTTCAGTCTTTATAATCTGACAAGTTTGATATTGAGATACATATTCAACAATATCTTTCTTCCTACTTGGCCACCAAAATACCAATGTTAAATCCTTGTACATTTTAGTGCTTCCTGGATGAATTGTGCTGCTTGAATGATATGCTTCATGTAAGATTTTCTGTTTCAACTCAGAATCAACCAGTACTCATAACTGTATCTTGTTTCTGCTTACACCATCTTAATCAACTGTCATATCAGTCCTCTTTCATGATTGGAGTTGTTTCAGAAGTTTCGCATTATTGCCGCTAACTCTCTGAGCTATCGTGATTTTATCCATTAGCGTGGTTGCGCTGTCAGATGATATAAATATCTCTTTTCACTTGGTATTTAACTTCCAATTGCAAAACATCATTTTCTTTAATCAGCTGAGTAATGATCTGACTTGCACTACCTATGAATTTACGACCCAAAACATTGGCAACTCATTTTTTCTGCCAGGACAATACTGTATATCCAAATTATAGTCTTTGATCAGCTCTAACAATTGCTACTTCAAATTCAGCTCTTTGTGTAAAATGGTATTTCAAATTTTGATGATCGGTGAATACCTCACATTTCACACCATACAAGGTAATGTCTCCAGATTTTGAGAGCAAACACTAAAGCAACTAACTCCATATTATATCGGATAATTTCTCTCATATAGCATCAACTATCTAAATGTATACCCAATCTCCTTTTTATTTTGCTTTAAAACACCTACAACGCCACCGTAAATTTGAAACCCTTCGGTATCTGACGAAGTAGTTAAAAATGGAACAATGGTTTAATAAATCTTTAATTTTTGAAAAGAGTGCTCGCATTCTACATTCCACACAAATTGGATGTCTTTTCTCAGTTGCTTGGACAAAGACATAACTATCTGTGATATATCTTTACGAACCTACTGTAATATCCAACCAAACCAAGTAAATTGCTTATCTCAGTAATATTCTTTGGAATAGATCATTCCATAATTGCCCTCACCTTCTGAGGATCTACTGAGATTCCTTGGCCATTGATAATGCCCCAAAAATGCAATGTTTTGTAGCTAAAATTCATATTTTGATAATTTTGCATATAACTGATTTTGCCTCAACAGTTCCATTATAATCCTCAGATGCTTAGCATGATCCTCGTCAACTTTTGAATATATTAGAAATTCATTAATAAAAATAATGACAAACTGATCCACATGAGGCTCGAAACTTTGATTCGTCGGGTCTATAAATATAGTATGAGTATTGGTTAAGGTGAAAGACATCTCTAAGAATTCATAATGACTATGCCTTGTCCCAAAAACTGTCTTAATTATATCTGTCTCTTTGATTCTGATCTAATGATATTCCGGTCCCATATCAATTCGAAAAAATATATTAGCACCCTCTAAGTGATCAAATAGATTATCGATCTTGGGCAAAGGATATTTTTTCTTGATTGGTTTTTTGTTCCTCTATAATCAATGCACAACGACATCTATTCGTATTTCTTCTTAACAAACAATACTAAAGCACTCCTAGTTGAGCTGTTTGGCCTGATAAACCTTTTTTATCAGTTCCTGTAACTGACATTTTATTTCTTGCAAATCCTTCGGATCCATCCTGTAAGGAGATTTGAAAATCGCAGATGTCCCTGGTTCACATCAATGCAAAACTCAACTTGCTCTAGTGGTAGCCCTGACAATTCTTCAGGAAATACATCTAAAAATTTTGTAACAATTAGAATGCTTTTCAATTCATGCACATCTTTATTCAAAACTTCTAATTTAGTTAGAAATTGTAGTTAACCACTTCGCAAATACATTACCAACTTTTACCGCACTAATTAGAGAAGATTGCATTTTGATTACATAAGATATAGAATGATTTTACACTAGGTAAATTGAGTTTCACTCGCCTTTCCAGCATTCAATTGTAGCAAAATGATTTACCTATCAATACATTCCCAATATGACATTGAATGTCTGAATTAGAATGATAATCAACTCTGATTGCAACTTCTTATCATAAATATTAACATGCACACTGAGCATAAAAAAATTTTTTCGAAGGCATCACTACAAACAAGGCGAGTAAAGTACATAATATTGGCATCTAAACTGACAACAAACTCATTAGAAAAAAAAACTGTGATGCACCTGAATCAGAAGTGTGCCTGTACTTGAGTGATAATTGCAAAAACTCCAGTTTTTACCTGTTGCTCAGTTACGTGCTCTGAAGTTTCATCATTTGCTTGAACTAAAGGGTTTTCCAAAATTAAATTTTACTTGACTGGTCGGCTTCCAAAACTTTTTCAGGCTATGCATGCCCTTGAATTATGAATGTTCTGCAATTTCTTTTCTTTTTCTGTTGATAGTTCATTTGAATATGCTATGACTGTCAACATTTATAACATTTTCCTGAACCAATCAAACACTATCTAAAATGTTATTTTACACATTTCTCACAAATTGACTATTTTGATTGTGGCTGCTTCAACTTACCTTTTGATTTAATATTTTTTTAGTTTGGAAGTAGTCTCCATTGCCAAAATCATTTCACTTGCTTGTCTGAGGTTGCCATAGCTGAATGGAGAAATTCAAATTATTTTCAATTCCTCTTGCTCTTTCAATGAGCACTGAGAAATCACGTATTTCTAATGGCGCCAAAGCCAACCTCAACTAATCTCTGAGGCCACGCAAAATTCGGTGACATTTTCTTCTTGGGTCTTGACATAGTGAGGTGCATATCTAAAAAGAGGAGTGAATTTTACCTCATATTGCATGACTGATCTAGACTCCCGTGTCAAATTGAAGAATTTATCTTACAGCGCTAATTTGGTTGAATGCGGAATAAATGAATCTTTGAAGACTTTGACAAAATCATCCCACTAAATTTGTGGAATCAATTAAAATTTCTCGCTGCGTTGTGCTTGTTACCATCTCTCTGCTTCTCCTTTTAACATGAAATTGTCTAATGACAGTCTTCGTTTTTTCGAACAAATCATAATATCTAGAATTTTTTTTCGATTTTCAGTAGCCAATCTTCAGCAACCGTAGAGTCAATGACACCCTTGAATGCATGTGGCTTGAATGTCTAAAAGATTTTCGAGCATCGATTCAACTCTGCCCCAATTTCAGATCTAAACCCTGTACTATGGATTGTCTTTCAATCGCAGTCATTTTGTCAACCACTTGGGATATCACTTGATTGATGCTTTAAAGCTAAGTTGCTCTGATTTCCTCATTTGTTATGTTCTGATTATCTTTTTTGCCCAAAATATTTTTCAGATTTTCTTGCTCTGCACTTGACCTAAGAGACCGACCTTCAGTACTTTTTGATTCTCCTTAAGACAGACAGTTGTATTGGCAATATATATGCCTAAATTATAAAAATTTTCATAAGCATAGCAATGTTCTCAGCCATATAATCAAAGCATCTTAGTAATGTCACTTGTGCAATATATATGCCTAAATTATTTCCATGTCTTGTCATATTATGGGTCATCACCTTGCCCCAAAGGCTATATTAATTATTGATAAAGTTTGGACCCCCCCCAAATATAACAGTTATCAACAGCCTCCTTGATATCAATGGTTCCCCACGTCTGTCACCATCTGATCATAAAAGTTCATATAATTTTATCACCACCTGCATACTAGGAGTCAAGAATACTCATCACCACATAGTGTACTTGTAAGCACTCGTGTAATAGTCTATTCATAACATCATTTGTGACATTTAGATCATTATTCGTGTATCAAATATTCATCACAGATATTTCATATATTATAGTTATGAATCATAGCAAATAGCAAATGAATACCTGTAAGTAATAATTTCATAAATATATTTATTTGTATCATATAGCATATCATAACATCACATGTATTTTAAGAGAGTTCAACTTACATTCATACATTCAATACAACTATCCATCCACGATATGCAATAAATTTTAAATCATCAAATGTTTAGAATAGCATAAAAGAGAGTTTTGTACTCACCAATTTCTCCCTAAAGCTTTTGATCGTAGCATGCTGCTCCCAGGTTGTCGCTTGCTCTCTTCTGTTTACGGCTAGTTATTATGTTGAGTCGTTTATTCGCGTGAGCTATTTAGTCCGTGAAACCAATAGCCGAGAGAGGGTTTCAAAGGCTTTGGAGTAAAAATCTCACCCTTACAATTGCATCAAGAGCTAAATATTATGTAAATATGTCAGTTGAGAACAGTGCTAAAGGAGATTAGGGAATTTAATTAAAATTAATCAACCTTACAACTTCAGAATTTATATTTTCCATTCCAATCAAAATTGATATATAGTGCTTTATATCGAATTTATTTTTTTGACATGTAGAATTTTATAAAAATAATAAATCTGAAATCTTAGAGGTGTGAAATTTTGGGGTACTTTAAAATTTGTCGAACTTTTATCCTGTTGAGACAGTTGAGGGGGATTTTTTAAATAGTATTGGAGTATGGAGCCTGGAAGGCTTAAAGATTTAAAGCTCGACATACGTGCAACATTCCCAACTGTTGAGATCGTGAAGTTTGGGGCAAACTATGGAGTTAGCCTAGATGTTGGATGACAAGAACGAGAGGGAGAAGACCAGCAAAAGCAACACCATATGAGAATTACACGAGAGTACCTCGACAATTATGGCACCAATGACCCATATAATGTNGTTATAAATATTTCATAGCTTTTACATCACTGAGCCCCAATCTTTTCTTCTCAAATAAATTTCTAGGTTCTTAATACTTCAAAATATAGTTTCCTTTACTTTAAATAATTAACTATAATCTTATTCTCTAATCTTAAGTTACAAAATTAATTTTCATTACAAAAATATTTCCTTAAATCTATCATAATATTTAAATAGCTACAAAATATAGTAACCTGAATTAAATTCACTACATAAAATCATATAACTGATTTTTAAAAATAATTAAATAGACGACATGTAATAATTAATCCTTTTCTTCCCTCCCGCAAACTTATGTTTTTAGATATGAAATGATATAGGTGGAAAGAAAAACTCTAAATATAAATCATACCTCAGTATTTTAGGCATTTTCATCATTTAGAAATTTTTGCAGTCTTTCTCAAAATTTCTACTTCACCTGATCTGTAATATTAGGAGCTTTCTACACATATAAATCATTAGAGAAATTTCTGGGTAATGAAACTTTGAAATAAGTACAAAACTAAAACTTTAAAAAAATACAATATTCCCTAACACAACCACAATAATAAACAAAAAAAATTACAATTAAAATGCAAAATAAAAATCACATTACAATATAATTCATAAAGTACTAATCAACATCTATTGTACTACACATGCAAATTTTTTACTACCACATTAAAAAAAATTAAAAATTATACAATTATAACATAACAATAAAAATGAAAGTACAAACACACACAACATCCATTTCTATTACAAAAGATTATAAAAATAAAATGATAATTACAAGTACACCAATTACTATCAAATATCAAAATCCCAAACTATGTCTTCGTCTCCTTGATCAGTAGGTGGATTGGGCTGATACTGAGTATATCGGGGACACTCAGGAAAAGTAACATCAGGCTCACCTTTGTAGTGTCGGGCCTGAGCTTCATAATAAGCTACCTCAAAATTGAATGCCTCTGAAGGTACTCACTTTCATAATCATGTCGACGTTCTAAACCTCCAATCATTTCACTTATCAATTCTATACTTTTTCGCTGCACGGTGAATTCATTCATTAAGTCAATTAGGGTAGGGGAACTAGAAGGTGGAAGGTCATAACTTGTAGAGGGGACATCTCTACACGTAGAAAAATCTTGAATCCTACTTCCAGTTCTCCATTTCTCATGGGATTCATAATTTTTTAAATTGGCTTTACAAATGGGTTTCATAGGGCAAACCCATTCTTCATCTCCAGCTTTTACTCCAGAAAGTTGGCAAAGTGCATAAATAAGGCCAGAATGTCCTAGAACTCCACTTGTTTCACTCTTTATTGTAGTCAATATATTCTTAAAAATAATTCTCCCGACATTTATATTTCTGTTATTCTAAATACAAAAATTCAGAATAGCTCTATCTCTAGTTACCTCACTATGGTGATAAGTTGGTAATAGAGTAGAAGAAATAAAATAGTGCCACAGTTTAGAGGTGGCATTTAACATGGAAGCAAAAAAATTTACCTGTTCTCGTTGCTTTATCTTCCATGTTCCATTCCCATCAGTGAGAAATTTGGTCACATCTTTCAGGGGGCCTTCCATAGTAGTGAAGGATTCATAATGGTAGCTATAAGAGTCTGGGACTTTGTAAAAGGTGTTAATGCAGGCAACATTAAATTCAACAAGAAATCCACGCACTTGAACGATTCCATATTCAGAATAGATTACGTTGGCATAAAATTCTTTCATAATATTTGCATCAGCTTTATTGGTGGTGTAACAAAATTTTTTCGCACCTCTGCTGGGTAATAACTCATTCAATTTCTCCTCCCAGACTCTCAAAAACTCGATTTTGTATACACTTCTTTCCTTTAAATACTGAAGTAAATCTTGATTAAACCTTCACATTGATGAAGAGAGACTCGTCGAACACAATTCATCTCCTTTGTTGTGGAGTCATTTCAATCTAATCAATTTATAGAAAAATTCAAAAATATACTTTAAATATGCAAATAATGGCTTCCAAAAGTAATTCTAAGAGTTCAACACTAAGTTCCATGAATTTCTTCTCAATGTTTTCTTCACATTCTCAAATTTTTTGGATCTCCTCAATGTGGAAGAAATTCATGATGAAAATAAAATATTTTTAACTTGGAGTGAAGCTCTTACCTAGAGATGATCAAATCTGGTGTCAAAAAGCCTTAAAATCACCTATCAATGAATAGTGGCGGTTGACTAGTCAAAATTTCTGTTAAAGGTGTTTTTTCATGAGCTCGCCGTCGACCGGGTCGATGGCGTCGTCTGCGCGCTCTTTTGAAATTTAAACATAACTCTCAGGAAAAATTCACCGTCGGCGGCGTCGAGGGCACCGTCAGTGGGCTCTATTGATTTTGATTCAATTCCCAGATTTTTACAATTTCGATCAATTTCAAGCCTTAATGACATCCTTTCAATCATCATAGACATAATTCTAAGTGATTAAATGATGTACTTATCACAAATATACTTAACAAAAAAAAACATCACATTTATATATAAATTCCAAGGGGTACAATATACGTTACATAACACACCTAAGTTTAGTATTGACATAATTTTAAATAACTAAATGATGTACTTAGCACATATAAACACAAAACATCACATTTATATATAAATTCCAAGGGGTACAATATACGTTACATAACACACCTAAGCTTTCACAACACAAAACATCACATTATATATAAATTCCAAGGGGTACAATATACGTTACATAACACACCTAAGTTTGGTATTTTCCAACCTCGACGCATTAATTCAGCGTCGCAATCTAAGCCACAACACTCAAAACTCTGAAAAAAAAACATCCTATGCTTAGTCTCAACTATACAGAGATCTAAAAGCATAATTCTAAAGCAAAGCAAATGCAAAGTTCAAATCAAATTACATAAATAGACAGATAGGTAGCAATATAAATCTACTATTCTTCAGATTCAGTACTAGATTCTCCTCTAAGATCACCCATTGATTGCACATGAACGAAGAGGTTGTAGAAGGGTTGGTATGAAAATTCTTCAATAAAATCCTCTTCTATCAATTTCATCCTCCTCATCAGAGTATCAAACTATCTTCAATTTATCCAGAGTGAACAAAATGTTCTTTCATCCTCCATTCTAGATGATCGAAGAAATCAGAGATATTATTAATTGCATTCATAACATTTTGTACCTCTTTCTCCAATTTCTTGATTCTGTGCAGGGTTGAACTGGCAGTGAATTCTGAGATGATTGATCTATAATAATAGTCATGTCATTTTCATCTTTAAAGGTTGGGAATCTCTTAGTTGGGTCCAAAGACATCTAAGGTAGAAGTACCTTTTCCTAATTTTCATAGGAAACTTGGAACTGACTGTAAAGTGAGAAAGTTGTGGAAGGGTGTCCAAGCCCATATGTTGATTCATGAACGATCAGGCCCAAAACCGACTTCACAATTATTGATCCAATATCAATCGATAGTCCTTTTGGATGCAGTAATTAAAAATAGCATTTTATTCAAAAACTTTGCCGATCTTCGTTGTTGGTAACAGTTTCAAAGAAATGAAGAAGTGCTAGTGTTTCGAAATGGGATTTAGGAGTGTCGCAGAAAAACTAACATACCCGTTTTCTCTCATTTCCCAGTCTTCAGTTTCGTCCATTAAATAATGGTAAATCTCGTTCATTTGGTTTCTTGTCGGAATGAAGTTGGAATAGTGGCGAATAGGAATGTTCTCGATCATGTATAATTCATTGATCCGTGCAAGAGTGAAATTTATCCATCTACCTCGCACATAAACAACTCTCTGGTTGATTCCATGCAAAATTGCATTAAATTTCCTTACCATAGGGACAACCACGGCGACGGTAGTATAGCACAACACTTCCCATCTTTGCCGCACTATCATCTCTTTAATTGTCGTAGAGGGATTATTCAATCTGCAATTTACAAATCCTCGTTCCTTGATTAATTTTTTCCTCACCACCAACTTATTGAAGATTCGCTACGCTTCCACACTAATAAACATTCGCCGATTGAACACTCGTATTATGGGATTATGAGGGGAATTGGATGCCATAGGAATGAAATTGGTGGAGTTTTACTTCATTTTTGGGGGAAATATGATCTTATGAATGAATTTATGAGTTTAAAATGAGTAACTCCCGCAAAAACTGCAAAAAACCGCCATTCAAACTCTAGAAACCGCCATCTCGTCATTCTCGCTGTCGAGGAAGTCGAGGGCTTCATCGGTGAGCCTTTTATATTTAATTGCCTGAACTCCCAGGAAAAAGCCACCGTCGGCGGCGTTGATGGTGCTGTCGGCTCCGAAGGCAAAAAATTGCACAGTTTCGCTCTGGTCCGAATGCGTTCCAATTTTTCTCTATGGATCCAATTTTTATGATGACTCAAGGGAAAGTAAGAGTAGTAGAGCTCAATACTACCACAAACTAATGATAATTTCAAATAAAAAAAAACTACTATAATCGCAATAAAAATAAAGATAATTATGAGTTGCCTCCCATAAAGTGCTTGGTTTAATGTCGTCAGCCCGACCTATTCAGGTTTATTCAGGTTAACGGATCATTAAAACCTCTTTAAAATTTGGTCTTTTACCCTCAAAATACAGTTTTAATCTGTGTCAATCATTAAAACCTCTTTAAAATTTGGTTTGTTACCCTCATAATATGGTTTTAATCTATGTCCCAGTTGACTGATTATTAAAACCTCTTTAAAATTTGGTCTTTTACCCTCAAAATACGGCTTTAATCTGTGTCCATTCATTTTAAATCTATTTCCAGTTATCTGATCTTCAATTTCAACAACTCCGTAAGTATAAACTTGAGTCACAGTAAAGGGTCCTAACAACGAGACTTCAATTTCCCAGAGAATAACTTTAGCCTAGTGTTGTAAAGCAAAACTTCTTGTCCTGGTTCAAAGTTTTTCTAGTTAATCTTCCGATCATGCCATAACTTCAATTTTTCCTTATAAATTCTGTCGTTATCATAAGATTCATTTCTTAATTCTTCCAATTATTTAATTGTAACAATCTCTTCTTACCAGCATCCTTCAAATTATAATTGAATTTTTAAATCGCCCAATATGCTTTATGCTCCAATTCTACTGGTAAGTGACAAGTCTTTCCAAAAATCAATCTGTAAGGAGTCAATCCAATAGGAGTTTTTTAAGCAGTCCTGTAAGCCCATAATGCGGTATCTAGCTAGTGTACCATTCTACTCTGCTAGGGTTTACAATCTTTTCAAGTATTTGTTTAATCTCTCTATTAGAAACTTCAGCTAACTTACTAGTTTGCGGATGATAGGAAGTAGAGATTCTATGAATAATATCAAACTATTCTGCTAATCTCTAAATATACTTATTCCTAAAATGGGATCCTCCGTCAATGATAATCATTCTAGGCATTCCATATCTGGTGAAAATATTTTTCATTAAAAATTTTGAAACACTTTTAGCGCACAACGAATTAAAGTTTGCACTTCAATCCACATAGAAACATAGTCTACTGCAATTAATACATATAAGTTCTCAAATGAAGGAATAAATGGTCCCGTGAAATCTAATCCCCAAACATCAAAGATTTCAACTTCTAACATGAAATTCAGAGACATTTCATTTCTTTTATATACATTGCCTACTATTTGACATCGATCACAAGTTTTTATGTATCTATAAACATCTCTAAAGATAGTAGGCCAATAAAATTCAACTTGTAAAATTAGCAAAAGTAAGTAGGATAACTATAGTGTGAGAAGCAAAAGTATAAGAAAGGTAAAATTTTAAAAGTTTTATCAATGTCAGAATGTCCTCCAAATTTAGAATCATGACATTTCTGAATGACTAGATCAGTTTCTTCATAAGGTACACATCTTCTCATAATAAGATCCTTATATTGTTTATATAAATAAGCTCATCCCAAGATTATGCTTTTGCATCATGAGTGAATTTTATTTGTTGTTGCAGTGTCAGCATAGGTGGCAAAATATCACTTACAATATAGTTAACAATATCACCTTTGCTGTTGCAATGTCAGCATAGGTGGCAAAATATCACTTACGTATACCATGGTATTTTCCACTCATTAATATAATAAAGTTGTTCATCACGGAAACTGTCTGTAATTTTTATTTTCCACTCATTAAAATGTAAAGTTGTTCATCAGGGAAACTGTATGTAATTTCATTATTAGTGTTAGATAATTTATGGTTTTCTAATCTTGACAAATGACCAGCAATTTGATTATTAGCTCCCTTTCTATCAATAACCACAAGATTAAATTCTTGCATCAAAAGTATCCATCTAATTAACCTTGGTTTGGCGTCCTTCTTTTGCATTAGATATTTAATAACAGAGTGATCAGTGTGCACAACACATTTAACTACAATTAAATAAGATCTAAATATGTCTAAAGCATACACAATGGCCAGTAACTCTTTTTCATTAATAATATATTTAATTTGTGCATCGTTAACAGTTTTACTAGCGTAGTATATAACTTTAAAATTCTTTTCATGCTTTTGTCCAAGAACAGCTCCAATAGCATAATCACTGGCATCACACATCAGTTCAAATGGTTTCTCCCAGTTAGGTGAAACTATAATAGGGGTTGTGATTAATTTCTTCTTTAACAACTCAAAGGCATTTAAACAGCTTTTAGTAAATTCAAATTTCTAGTCCTTTTCTAAAAGTTGGCATAGAGGTTTAGTAATTTTTGAAAAATCTTTAATAAAATTCTTGTAAAAACCAACATATCCAAGAAAACTCCTAACCTCTCTTACATTAGTAGGACGTGTTAGTTTAGATATAACTTCAATTTTTTGAGGGTCTACTTCCATACCATCTTCCAATATTTTATGCCCTAACACAATTCTTCCTTCAACCATAAATTGACATTTCTCCCAATTTAGAACCAAATTAGTTCTTTCGCATAACTCCAAAACTTTTTCAAGATAATTTAAGAATGCATCAAATGATGTTCTAAATACAGAGAAATCATCCATAAATACTTCCAATCCATCATCAATTAACTTACTAAATATATACATCATACATCTCTAGAATGTTGCAGGTGCATTACATCGACCAAAAGGCATTCTTCAAAAAGCAAAAGTTTCAAAAGGACTAGTAAATGTTGTCCTTCTTGATCCTCAGGAGCAATAAGAATTTGATGGTAACTGGTATATTCATCTAAGAAACAAAAATATGTGTGCCTAACAAATCTATTGACTGTTTGGTATAAAAAGGGTAAAAGGAAGAGATCTTTCTTGGTGGCAGTGTTTAATTTTTTATAATTAATGCAAATACGCCACCCAGTAACTTATCTGATAGGTATTAATTCATTATTTTCTTTTATTTCAACTGTCACTCCTCTTTTCTTAGGAACACAATGAATTGGAGTTAATAAGACATAGAAAACTAGTGTCTAACCATTTCAAAATTTCATTTTTAACTACTTCTTTCATCATTGGATTTAATCTCCTTTGGGGATCAACTCTTCGTTTATATTGTTCATCTAATATAATTCTATGCATGTAGATTGAAGGACTGATTCCCTTAATGTCAGCTAAGGTCTAACCAAAAGCTTTCTTATATCTTTTCAATGTATCTAATAGTTTTGCAAATCATTTAATTATTAAGATATAATAACAAATAATGTAGATGAGTCTCCCAAAAACACATTTTCCAAGTGGCTAGACAATATTTTAAACTCAAGTTCAGGTGGTTTTATAATTGACAGAAAGAGATTCTTATCGGCATTTTCAATAATATCTAGCATCTCAAATCTTTCCTGAACATAATCTAATTCTTCATTTTCTAATTCGTCCAAAATAATTTCATCACTTTTATCAAATTGTTCTTTCTCTTCAAAATTTTCTTTAAAATATTCTTTCAATAGATGTTCACTAATTTCCATGCGAAAACATTCATTATCTCTTTCAACAGCAGGGTATTTCATAGATTTTGCAATGCTAAAAGTCACTTCTTGATCGTTAACTCTCATCATTCATTTTCCTTTTTGAACATCTATCATAGCTTTTCAAGTAGCTAAAAATGATCTCCCTAAAATGCTAGGTATTTCTTTATCTTCCTCAATATCTAAGACAATGAAATCCACGGGAAAGATAAATTTATCAATTTTTACTAACACATCTTCTATAACTTCCTTAGGATATGTAACTGAACGATTCACTAACTGAAGAATTACAAAAGTAGGTGAGACTTCTCCTAATCCTAATCTTTTGAAAATTGATAGAGGCATAAGATTAAGAATTCCAATAAAGCTCTTCCAAAAAAATTTTCACCGATAGCACACGGTATAGTGAAACTTCCAGGATCTTTTAATTTTTAAGGAAGCTTTTTCTGAATAACTGCACTACACTCTTCGCTAAGTGCAGCAGTTTTGTTATTCGTGAACTTCTTTTTCTTGTTCAAAATATCTTTCATAAATTTCACATAATTGGGCATTAGCTCTAAAGCTTCTACGAAAGGAATATTTACCGTTAACTTCATAAGCATTTCTAAAAACTTGGAAAATTGTTTATTCTTTGTGTTGCTTCAATCTTTGAGGAAACGGTGGTGGAGGTTTCTCCACAGTAATCTTCATTGGTGTGTTTATTCTCTTTATTTTACTTCAATCTTTGAGGAAACGGTGGTGGAGGTTTTTCCACAATAATTTTCATTGGTGTAAGTGGGTATTCTAAATTTGCGTACTCATGATCCTTTTTTTTGTAAAAATTGATTTTTTTACTAACACATAATAGATCAATATTTTCCACAACTTCCGTCTAAAACTTGATTACTTATCATTTTAAGGGTTTAGGGTTTAGGTATGATGATGCACTGCATGCATGAAAACTCATGATCCTTTTCTTTGAGGAAACGGTGGTGGAGGTTTCTCCACAGTAATTTTCATTGGTGTAAATGGATACTCTAAATTGGGTTTCAGGTGGAGGTTTTTCCACAGTAATTTTCATTGGTGTAAATGGATACTCTAAATTTGGGTATTCATGATCACTTTCTATTTTTCAGTTTCTATTTCTTTTTTCACCCTTGTTTCCAATTCTTTTCCACTTTGTAATTGTATCGCTTTGATTTGTTCTTTTCCTTGCACTCTTGTCTCCAATTCTTTTCCACTTCGTAATTGTATCGCTTTTATCTGTTCTTTTCCTTGATTTCTTTTTGCACTCTTGTTTCCAATTCTTTTCCACTTCGTAATTGTATCACTTTTATCTATTCTTTTCCTTGATCTTTAGATTTGGTTCCATAGTACTAGGAAAAGTTCCTTATGTTCGGTTACTAAGAGCAGTAGCAATATGCCCTAATTGGTTTTCAATATTCTTAATAACAGTTCCATGATTTTGTAATTGATTTCCTTGAATTTCTAATTGATTTCCTTGATTCTGCAATTGTTGGCCCACGTTTAATATCAGCTCTTCCATAGACAACTTCTTCTCCTTAATTTGAGTATTACTGTTAAATCCTGGAGGATAAGAAGGTCTATAGTTAACATTTCCTTGGTTGGATGAATTTCCTAATGGGTTCACTGGGTTGTTGGCCCATTGTTGATTTGTAGAATTGTTATTCCAATTAAAATTTGGATGATTCTTCCAACCTAGGTTATAATAGTTTGAATACGGGTTGTTGGGTTTATTAATAGCATTTAAAGTCTCATATGAAAGTTGAGCATCCACAAATTTCCCCGATGAATTCTCTTCCATCATAGGAGGTGTTGGAGAATAAATCATTCCAAAATGATCTAATTTCTTTGATATTACAACAATCTGTGAAGCTAACATAGATATTGCATTAGAATCATGGATACTAGCTACTCTTTTAGGATTTACCCTTTCAGAGGGCCATTGAAAATTGTCGCCATATCTTCTATTAATGAATAAGCCTCATCAAAAGGTTTTGACATTAACGAACCACCAGCTCATCTCTTCTATTAATGAATAAGCGTCATCAAAAGATTTTGACATTAACGAACCACCAGTCGCAACATCTATAATCGATCTAAGTGATGCCACTAATGCATTTTAAAAATTTTGAATTATCAACCAATCTGGTAACACATGATGAGGGCATTTCCTAAGAAGATCTTTAAATCTCTCCAAGGCTTCATATATTGACTTTCCATCAATCTAACAGAACGATGTTATGTCATTTCTAAGTTTAGCAATTTTGGATGGAGGGAAATATTTAGATAGAAATTTCTTTGAAAGTTCTCCCCAAGTTCTAATAGATCCTGTTGCTAACGAATTTAACCACATCTTAGCCTTATCCCTTAGTGGAAAAGGAAAAAGTCTAAGTCTAACAACATCGTTTGAGACTCTGTCATATTTAAAAGTAGCACACAGCTCTAAAAAACTAGCGAGGTGTAAGTTCGGATCTTCATTTGGTGTACCTCCAAATTGATTGCTTTTTATAAAACTAGCGAGGTGTAAATTAGGATCTTCATTTGGTGTACCTCCGAATTGATTATTTTGTATCATTTGGATAATAGCAGGTTTAAGCTCAAATGAATTAGCAGCTACATCAGGATGTTGGATAGAGAACTAGCGAGGTGTAAGTTAGGATCTTCATTTGGTGTACCTCCAAATTGATTGTTTTGTACCGCGAGGTGTAAATTAGGATCTTCATTTGGTGTGCCTCTGAATTGATTGTTTTGTACCATTTGGATAAGGTTTAAACTCAAATGAATTAGCAGCTACATCAGGATTTTGGATAGATAAGTGAATTTCATGATAATAGCAAGTTTAAGCTCAAATGAATTAGCAGCTACATCAGGATTTTGGATAGATAAGTGAATTTCATCTACTGTAGGATTTGCATAATCTCATAGGGGTCTAGGTTGGTGTTCATTATCTATTCCTTGATGTACCGTAGGATTTGCATAGTCTCTTAAGGGTCTTGGTTGGTGTTCATTTTCTATTCCTTAATTGTTCATAATGTTTTCCATTGTATCACAATTTCTAGTTCAAGCTCAAATGAATTAGCAGCTACATCAGGATTTTGGATAGATAAGTGAATTTCATCTGCTGCGGGATTTGCATAATCTTGTAAGGGTCTAGGTTGGTGCTGATTTTATATTCCTTGATTGTTCATGTTTTTTTTCATAGTATCAAAATTTCTAGGTTCTCTTCTTAATCTTCTAATCTTTCTAACAGTGCATTCTAATTTCGAATCGTAGGGTATAAGATTTTCAGGTCCAAATTTATGCATACAATTTGAAATCAGTACACTCAGTAATATACAATAAAATATGAAAATAAGCTGCAATTCAAGGAAAAATTTTCCAATAATCCTAATTTTGTCTGTTACTCTAATTATGATTCTTGTTTACTCCCCGACAACGGCGCCAAAAACTTTACAGCGACTTTATATATGCTTAAAAATATAAGTAGTTAATATAGCTACTAAAAGATTTAATTACTCAGCAATTGTACCAAAACTTAATAACACTTATAGATTTGATAAAGATGTATGTATAAAATATTCAATAATTGTAAAGTCACATTTATCAACGCAAGTATACCTATCGCTCAAGTAATATAGGGCTCTAATGGAGTCCTAGATATGTATCCCACAGAGAGTAATATTAGAACTATGAACTAAGACTTTAGAAAAGCAATAGTTTAATCACAAAAATGGAATTCAATTTGCTTATTTGTCACTAATAGGCAATTGAAATACATATGTAATTTTAATAACTATTAAATAACTAAATATACTAATAAAGGTTCAAATGTGATATTCAATATATAAAAAAACATCCTTCTCCTTGTCAAGAAATTATAATGAATGGATAAAGTGAATTAGTTTAAATTATATTGTGTCAAATAGAAGCATACATATTCTTTACCCTTTGGTCCAGGCATAAAGAACATTGATTAATCTTATGCTTGTTTACTGAATCTGCGGCTAGGCTGAGAGGATACCAGCTCTCACTTCAGAGCTCCCATGTTCCCCTCTTTTGAGGGCTAACATCTACACTTCAGCACCCAAACAATAGGATTGAATTGGGGATTTTAGTCTGTCACTCTAAAATCTCCAATTCTAAGCCCAATAATTTTATTTCCCTATTTATTTGCACCGAACTTCCAAGCGCTTTGACCTCCCTGAATCTTGGATGAAATATTCACTTTAGTTGTAAAACTCAACATATTTTAACAAATCAATTGGTCAGATCGAAAGTAAATAAAGTGAAAAGATCATCACAATTTCCTTAACATTTTTGCGGCTCAACTAATTCAAATAACCATTTCATAAATCTCAAGACAAGGAGAAAGACAGAGAAAACCACTCAGATCTCATGGGGAAACCACAACAAAACTTGGAATTTATATATAAAATCAAAGTCATACAAACTAACACAATAAATAAACTTATCTCTAATTTCTCCCCAAGCAAACTCCTCAAAGTTCCTCTAGAATTCCTCTTCAAATCAGCAAGGAAGAAGAAATCTCTCACTTTCCCTCCACTCTTACAATCTCTCAAAGAATTCCTCACACTTTAGACACTCTAGTAAATTCTCTATACACTAATGGAACCTCTCTAGCCTCCAGGACCTCTAGGACCTCCAGATTTCTTGCCAGAATCTTCTTTTAAAGTTGTGGATGAGCTTTCCCAAGAGTTGCCTAAGCACCCCTCCAAAATTCGTCCTCATCCAAAGCTTAGTTGGACATAACCGCCGAGCTCGCCGTCGGTAGCCTTGAGGGCACTGTCGGCGGCCTTGAGGGCACCGTCGGCGGACCTTTTAAGTGAATTAATTCTGGAGTCTCAAGAAAATCTCGTCGTCGGTGCCGTTGATCTCGTTGTCGGCGCTGTTGGTCTCGTCGTCGGTGCCTTAGTTCAAATCTTCACATTTTGGTCATTTTAGCTCCAAATTCACTCTTTTTTGCATCTTTTTGCTCTAACGACCCTAATTCATCACTCCTGCAATAAAACATCAAAAATACCTTTCTTTAAAGTGCAATATCATCAAAAATAGTATAAAATAGGTATGAAAATCTCATCATATTTTCCTTTGGTCAGAATACAGTCTTCCTATTCATAAATGTTGATAATACAACTTTTCAAAATGTAGTCCACTGGTAGCATGCTCCATTTGACCATTCTTTTATTATCCACTTGATTGTGGGAAGCAATGGGTCCACCTCATCATGTCTGAAGATCCCTGGGTGGTTCCCTTGCCTATCTCGGGTGAAATTATAGCAACAACCACATTGGATGATTATCATAGCTTTTCCATGCATCAACTTTTGTGGTTTTGAATAAGTTCTTTCCATCAGAAAACTAGCTTGACCTCTGTCTCTCATGTCAAATACGTAGTCAAGAATGCTTCTTTCTTCACTTTCAAAAAAGACTCTGGTGTGCAGCTCCAGACCTTCCAGTATATTGACAGATTTTCCTTGAATTTCTTCATAGAATTTAATATCTCTCTTATTTACCATGCTCATCTTATCCAGTTATGCTATGGTAACCCTATGCAATTGTCAGGGCCCCTCCCTCATTTCATTATCCACAGGAATCCATGTCTATGTTGTCTTTGTATCCAATGGGATGTATGATTTTGCAACTGAGTGGCTGGTAGTCTGAAATCCACTGTCGGTAGATGTGTACTCCACCAGAGTTCTGTAGCACTCTAAGTGGATGACGTTACATTTAAGGTATTCCATAAATGCTCTTGTATCTGGCGTATGTATGGGGATCTCGGCATTGTGCGTCAAGCAACCCACAAAAAGCTCATATAAAATTGCCGGTAATGTTAGCTCTGTAGCAAACTCAGACTCATCTTCTGTGGTAAGCAAACTGGAGGAAGTCTCTCTCATGCAAGGATCATAGACATTCCCCTCAAGAATTGGGGTAAGTAAGTTTTCTTCCTTATTCAGGCATCTTTTTTTTTTCACGTATGAAAGCTGTGTGTTTTCAGCGATTGGCATTTCTACATGGAGTTCTTCTTCAAGGTTCATTTGAAAGTCTCTCATTATCAACAATGGCTAGATGTTCTGTTGGCGCAGTTACTATGGACGACAAACCACTAGCCTCTTTCATCAGATTTTATTACGGTATCATTTCCTTCCTCTTCAGCGAGGAATCCTCTTTAGTGCTGATCTTTAATAGCAACAGTAGCCCTTCTTTCGCTCAATGACTAAGCACGTCCATCAGGACACCCTCATAATCCATGTTGACTTGACCAAAGTCCAAGACAAAATCTATAATGCCTCCCTAAGATTCCCTTTCTTTGATAAGTGTGATATTCCACCCATCCTTGAAAGCAAAAATCAGCTTCAGTCCTGACATTTTTTTTAAGATGACAAAAAAGAACATCAGTGCGCTGAAATTTAGCAGGAACAAGAACAAAATAAAACATTTATTAGACAATTTTTGCTTACACAGATGTGAAGATTATTTATTTATTTATATATATATTTTTTTAATTTAGTAGAATATCAAACTTAAAAGCAGAAAGGAGAACATCAAAGTATACAACTTCAAAAGTTCTCATTTTATTAAGGTTGATTTATTACAAAATTTTGGACCCACTCACAAACGCTTGGCGAAATAAATAACGTTAAAATAATCATAATCTCAAAGTCTCATTTTGAGCAATGTCATGTTGTATAGTAAGTCTTCAAATATTATCCATTGATCGACAACATAGGTCTTTAACCTCAAAAATAAACCAGCTGGTAGGCTCCTCCAGAATAAGCCTTTCCACGACGAATGGTCCCTCCCAAATTGGCTCAAATTTTCCACCTATCTTATAACATGCAAGAATAGGTATTTTGAGAACAAGAATGAGGTCAACCACTTTGAACTTCCTTGGGTGTACCAATTTTTCATGAGCTTGTACCATCCTTGCTTGGTAAAGTTCCAAATGTTGTTGTGTTTCTAGTCATTTTCCCTCAAGACTTTCTAATTCATCAAGTCTGAGTTTTGCACTTTCTATGATTGTAATTTTGTTGGCAACGGTGACTTTAAGAGATAGTGTTTGAAACTCAAACAGCAGTACAACCTCAAACCCATACACAAGTGCGTAGGGTGTACATTGAGTAGGAGTTCTAAACGTCGTTTGGTAGGGACACATAGCTTCTAATTGCTTATTATGCCAATCTCTTTCGTTTTTTTCCAATCATTTCTCCAAAATCTATAACAGTGTTTCGTTGAAGGCCTTGTCCAGTTTGTTTTGCTCTGGGATAGTAGATCATAGTGTACCACCAGTCTATTACCTGTCATTTGACGAAATAGTTGATCTTTGTGCACTTGAAGACTATCCCATTGTCGGAAATCACTCTACGCGGTACATCAAAAAGGTAAACAATTTGACTCTTGAAAAAATTTAAGGACGTGTTGTTCTGTAACCTCTCGTAACAACACTATCTCTGCCCACTTCTAGAAGTAATATGTAGCAGTATGAATGAATATGTGTTCCTTAGAAGATGGAGGGTCTATTGGACCTATTATGTTCATTCTCCAACATTTGAATGGCCACGAGGCAATGGTTGGGCATAGCACATTTAGAGTTTAGTGTAAGACAACCCCATGCACTTGGTAAAGGTGACACCTTCTAGTGGTATCCATGTAATCGAATATCATTGCTGGCCAATAATATCTGAGTCTTTTGATCTTTAATTTCATTTTTGGTCCTGATTAGTGAGCTCCACACAATCCGGTATGGAATTCCTTACAATATTATGTGCTTCTGCTCTACTTCAACATCGCAGCCACATCTAATCCAACGATCTTCTGTAAAGGACATCGCCCACTAGGGCATTTGACATAGCACTTCTCGCGATGTGGTATGCTCAGACTTGTCCTCTGGTAGCTTTCTAGTTTTGAAATATTCTATCAATGGCTTGCGTCATTCCTCATTGATGTCAGTAACTGCAATCATCCTTCCTTCCTCTTTTTTGAGCTTATGTAAGTTATTGAGGTTGATCCGAGACAAAACTCGCATCCTTGAACCGTAATGTCAATGGAATCCTTTGGGGCACAAGCAATTTTCTTGGCAAGTTTCACTAGAGCATCATCATGGGCGTTATCTCCTTGAGGAATCCAGTAGAGAGTCACGTTAGGAATCTATTTGAGGAGCTCCATTGTGTGCCAGTGGTGTTCTGCTAGTCTTAACTTGAAAATCTTGTTTTGTCCGGCAACTTGTTGGATGATGAGTTGTGAGTCGCCATAGATGGAAATATCTATTATGTCCATTTAGATTGCCAACTCCAACCCACTGATCAAAGCTTCATTTTCTACTTAGTTGTTTGTGCACGACTCTTACATGTGGTAAAAGAATCTCAACTTGTCTTTATTTAGCGTGATGAAAATCTGACCAATTCCTGCTTTGCCCGATATAACTATTCCTGATCCTTTATCATTTTTAGCTGACAAAGCTCCGTCAAAGTACATTTCCCAATATCTGGAATTGGACGGTTCTATTTGTAGTATATGCTCATCTAACAATTCCTCGTTGAGTGGGGACCCAGTTGGATGTGGCTGCGCTCTGAGAAAATCTGCTAGAATTTGTCTCTTGATAAAGCAGAGGGAAACAAACGTTATATTAGTTTGTAATAAAGTCATTGACCATCTTGCTTGATGTACAAAAAGTGTTGGTCGGGTCATCAAATATTATTATGGATTAACTTTTGAAATATGGGTAATTTTATGAGAAAGCATATAATGCATAAGATTTTCGGTAGCAAAAATTAAAGCTAGACAATGCTTCTCAAAGGGTGGATGCTTTATCTTCGTTGGTATTAGATGGAGACTTAAGTAGTAGAGTGTGTTTTCCTTACACTTGTCATTGATCTGAGCTAATAGGGCTCCAAGAGAGTCATCTAAAGTCGCGGTATAAAGTATCAAATGTTTTCCTGGGATAGGGGCTGCCAAATATGAGGTGTCATTAAGTATTGTTTGACATTTTCAAAGGCCCGCTAACATTTTTCTTCCCAAATTAATTTGGCATCCTATTTAATTAATGTTGAGATGGGCTGACAACTAACTCAGAAATTATAAATAAAACGTCTATGATATGCCATCTTTGCTTGGATGGAATGTAGTTGTTTCAAAGTTTTGGGAGGTGGCCTTTCCAAGATTGCTTTAATCTTATCTAGGTAGATCTCAATTCCCCGATGATGGACAACGAATCCTAGAAATATCCTAGAGATAACCCCAAAAGCGCACTTTAAGGGATTCATCTCTAGATTATATTATTGTATTCATTCGAATACGATCCTCAAATCGTACAAATAGTCTACTTTTTGTATACTCTTGATGACCAAATCATCCATGTAGCACTCCACTTGGTTATGAATGAGATCATAAAAAATCCTCATCATAGCTCATTGGTATGCTGCTTCAGCGTTCATTAATCCGGCACAACCAATCTAAATCAGAGCATCCCGACATCTCATTGTAAGGAGAAAAACAAAGAAATCAACTCAGAACTCATGAGGAAGATAAGAAAAAATAAGGATTTTATATTTAAAAGTAATGTCATATAACCATAAGAAGTAAATACAACTTATCTCAAGTTCTTCCCCAAGAAAATCCCTTGAAGTTCCTTTGAATTCTCTTCTCTCTTTATAGCTCCACACAATTCCTTCTTTAGATGAATAAGGAAGAAGAAATCTCTCACTTTCCTTCTCCTCCTAGATTCCTTAGAGAGGAATCCAACACAAACCCTAACTCTCTCAAACGCTCTAAACAAGGTGAAACACTCTCCTCTACACTCACACACCAATTTCTGGCACCAAAAGCAGTTTAAATTCATTTAGAACGAATTCCCAAAGAAATTTCCAAAGCAAGACTTCAAAATTTGTCCAAATAGATTGAATTTGGGTATAAGTCAGCTTCAGGCGCCGCCAGCATTGGATAGGGTGCCACCAGTGCTCAATTATTCAAATCATTCCATACTCTCTGGAAATGGGCACTGTCGGTGCCCATTCTAGTACCGTTAACGCCAGCAGGCAATTTTGGCCACTTTATTTGTTCTTTTTTTTGCTTCTTTTGGCTCCAAACACCTAAAATCATCATACCTGCAACAAAAAATGAAAAATACCTTTCTTTAAAGTGTAATATAACCAAAAATTAGTAAAAATATATAAAATAAATCCAACATATTTTTGGTATGTCAAAATCCCCCAAACATAACTATTACTTGTCCTCAAGTAATTCTTCTACTACATAAAATTATGATTCATGATAGAGAACGTCACTTTAAAGATATCAAAATATTTTATTTAAATGAGTATAATAGCAAGACATTCAATAATGTTAATAATAATTCAGATCAAAATTGTAGGTGCAATATCATCTAGTCATCAAGTGTAGGAGTTCTAGTCTCATATTTATTTCAAGAATAACTATAATTTGTCACAATAAGTCCACATGGAAGAATAATATGAAAAAGAAATCCATGAGGACTCTATTAGTAAGAATGCTAATACTTTAAATATAAGTTCAAAAATGTACTTAAATTATTTCCTTTAAGTTGATTTCACTGAAGCCAATTTTTAATTAGGCATCTCCTGAAGCTCTTCTCACTTATACTTTCTTTTTCTTTTTTATATTTGGATTGTTTTTGAATCCTTCTCTTTTTCTTTTCTCTCTTTTTTTTGGGATTGTTTTTCAATCCTTCTTTTTCTTTTCAAGTGAGGATTACTATATCTGGATAGCCTTTAATATATTTGAACTTGACTTTCCTCCACCTTAAAGTTATAACTTGTGACATTCCTTTATTTTATAAATATATATTAAATTTTAAATGATTCATCATGGAGTTTCACTTCTTATCCCTTCATATAAACCCCAAGGGCTCTTAATATTTCAAAAATACAGTTTTCCTTTACTTTAAATAATCAACTATAGTCTAATCCCCTTATACTAAATGTCATGGCCTATAAAGTTAATCTTCATTATTGGAAATTTTTCACATAGGCCTTCTAAGATATTTAAATAAAACCAATAATTTAGTTATCTAAACTTAAATCCTAACATCATAAACCATAATAAAATTAATTTTGAAATAAAAGTATTTTTAATGAGGACAACTAATAGTTTTTTTTTTCCTTATATCCCCCAAACTTAAGTTTTTCATTACACAATAGTAGAGGTAAAAATTACAAAAGAAATCTAACCTTTTGTAGCGGGCTTTTGATCATTTTGCAGCTGTGTAGGTATTCATCACAAATTTGAACTAGTAGGCCTGAAATAGTTGGAAGCTTTTCTACACATAATATATTAGAGATTTGTAGGGTAAAGAAAAAATTTAGAACATAAACATTAAACATCTTTTACACATATATAACTACTCAAATTTTAAACTAAAGAAACAAACTAACGCGCATCCATTAATTACAACCACATCACAATTTTAGTGCAATACAACCATAAAAGAAAACATAATATAAGTACATATGATCACTAATCCAACATAAATTGCAAACACTACAAACACAACAAATAAACACAACAAACTACCACTCATCATCACCTCTGGCATCCTCTAGGTCGTCAGTTGGCTGTTACAGAGTATAGCAGGAACAAGTAGGAAATATTACACCAGAGTCTCCCCTCATGAATCTACCATAAGCATCATTAAAAGCTATATGATACTTAACCCTCCTCCTGGTGCACTCATCATTCGCCTTATTCCTTGCTTCTATTTGAGTGATCCAATGTAACCTCTCGATGTCACCATGTTGAATCAACAACTGTTCCATAACATCCGGAAGAGCATATGTCCTGGAAGTATAAGGAGTATCATGGCTAGTAGAAGGGGTAGAATAATCATCACCACCCTTACTCCCTGATCTCCATCCCACATGAGCTTCATAATTCTTAATGTTGTCTTTGCTAATAGGCTTCAAAGGTTGAACCCATTAATCACTGTAAACAAACTCAACTCCTGTTAGTACACATAATGTGTGAATGACGATATGATGTCCTAATCCTCCTATAGTCTCTCCCTTTACAATAGTTTGAATACTCTTATAAGTAATTTCTTCAATGTTAATTATCCTTGAATTTTGAATACAAAAATTCAAGACGACTCTATCTCAAGTAACTCCACTATTATGATAAGTAGGCAGTAGTTTTTTAGAAATAAGGAAATGCCAGGCCTTAGATGCAACATTCAACATAGAGGCAGGAAAATTTATCTTTTGCCTTTGCTTAATTTTCCACTCTCCTTTCACATCAGTAAGAAAGGCACTAACTTCTTCCAAGTTAGAAACCATAGTACCAAATGATGTGTACTCACAAAAACTAGGATTTCTCAACTGATAAAATTCATTAATCCAATTTGGAATAAATTCTATCATTTTCCCTCAACCATACACCTGATCTTTTATAGTCCACAACAGATTTGCATGAAATTCCCAGACTATCCCCAAGATCGCATCAGTAGTAAAATAAAAAAAATATTTCCCACTTCCGATCCGCTCTCAGCTACTCCAAAACTCTACCTGGATTTTCAAATGCTTGATATTCTATACACTTATTGCTTATGTGCGAATTGAATTGATATCGGGCCTTAATATTAAAAAACTTTCCTTCATCATAATAAAACTTCCTCTTCCCCTTACTCATCCTTGGAGCCATATGAAAATTTCAAATAAATTTGAAAATAACTCCAAATAAACTTTAAAATCAAGTTATAATAAACTTCAAGGACAAATCTAGCAAGTAAAAACTCCTACACCATAGATAATCTACAAATATTCACAAAAACTCCAAATTTCGGATTTTCCAAGTGTAGGAGATTCATATGGTGAAAATTGAAAAAACTTTAGTTTAGAGTGGAGCTCTTACCAAAAGAAGATGTATTCCACACTTTTTAAGCCTTGAAAATGCTCCAAATGACAATGCAAGCAAGCCTTAGTATGAGTTTTCAGCCCTAGCTAAAGGTTGAAGACGATAAAAGGGTAAAAATGGCGGGACCCTAAGTAAAATTTGTGATTTTAAGGGAAAACTGAGCTTTTCGGGTTTTGGGAGTCGTCGATGCTATTTGGACGTTGTCGGCGCTCTATTGATTTAAAATACCCAATCTTTCTGTATTTGGGCACCATTTATGCCGGTTTCATGGTCCTTAAAAAAAATGTTTTTTTTCATAAGTTTGATCATTTTGAAATCACATCAGCATCTAATTAACCCTTTTATGCATCAAACATCATAATAAAGTGATCAATTAATATGAATTTATACGAACAACACAAAACATCACTTTTTTAATATAAAATCCAAATTTCAAACATACACACTTAAGCACACAACCACATATGTTTTAGCAAATAATGCCACATCAAATTTCAGCTTGCACACAATGACAACAATCTAGCACTGAAAACTAAGCATAAACACAAATCTCAAGAAGAATAAGTCTGAAATTGTAAAGCAAAGTTATCCAAATACTAAGCACACCTAGCATAGTAAAGTTCAAATACTACATACTAAATACTAAATATCAAATTTAGTCACTACTTCTCATCGGTATTGCTACAATCATCTTCATTGATATCTCCCATGGATTGGTGGTGCACAGATTATAAAAGGGGCGATACGGAAACTCATCAGTTGAATCCTCAAAAATTAAATCTCTTCTCTTCATCAAACGTATCAAACTTTTTTTAAAACGCCCATTGTGATCAAACTGTTCCTTCATCCTCCAATCAATATGATCAAACAACTCTGAGATATTGTTAATTGCATTCATAAGATTTTGTACTTGTTTCTCCAATGTCTTTGTCTTCTTCAGAACAAACTGTGAACATTTAGGAAAGTAGGGTAGGATAGGTTGTGAACTGAGATGGTTGATCTGTAATAATGCTCATATCATTCTCACCTCCAATTTCTTAGCAATCATACATATTAGTTGGGTCCAAGGGCTTCCAAGGAAGAAGCAATTTCTCCTAGCTTTCATTTGGCAGTTATGATTGGTTGTAGAGAACAAATTTGATATAAGGATGTCCAAGACCATATTTATATCAGTGTACAATTAATCCCAAGAAAGATCTCACAATGATGGTACCAATATTAATAGGTCTCCCTAATTGAATACAGGAATTTAGAATTTCACTATCTTTTGTAACTTTGCTAATCTTCATTGTTGGGAGTAACTTTGGAGATATGAAGAAATGTCATTTCTTCAACACAGGATTTAACAATATAGCAGAGAAACTTACAAACCTATTGTCTCTTATCTTCTAGTCTTCATTTTCATCTATCAGAAATCGATAAATCTCATTCATATTGTCTCTCGTAGGGGAAAAATTTGTATAATGGCAGATTGGCACATTCTCTATCATAAATAAGTCGTTAATCTTTGAAGGGGTAAATGGTACAAACCTACCTCTCACATAGACGACTCCTTGGTTGATCGCATGTAGATTAGCGTAAAACTCTTTAAACACAGGAATGACTACAGCGACAATAGTGTAACATAAGTGTTCTTAACTCCTTTGCATAATAATATCCTTTACTTGAGTACTTGGAGCATTCATAACATGATTTTTGAAGCCTCTCTCCTAGATTAGCCTCCTCCTTATCAGAACCTTGTTGGGCAAGCGCTATGCTTCAACACTGATGAATTTTCTTCTATTAAACACTCTTAATCTTGGAGTTTCTATGGATTTGGAAGCCATGGGATGCAAATTTTGGATTTATCCTATCATTTTTTTAGATTTCAAGGGTTTAAACATCAAGTTTAGGCTGTTATAGAAGTGAAAATCCCACCAAAAATTGAAAATTTAACCCCTGTAGTTGTTTCTGGTCATGGGCGCTGTCGGCACTGGTTTGAGAGTCGTTGGCGCTCTGCCCCAAATCATAGGTAGAAATTATCCAATAGGGCGCCTTCGATGCCCATTTTGGCACTATCGATGTCTGACCAATATAAATTCTCAAAAATTTGTTTTGGCAATATATCCTCCAAATTTTTTATTCTCTCCAACAATAATCTTTATTTTATGATATTTATGAGTAAGTATGACTCAAATATAAGATTAACTAAAAGTAATAACAATTCAAACTAAATAAATCTTAAAGATAACATTGGGTTTCCTCCCACAAAGCGCTTGGTTTAACGTCATCAGCCCGACCAATTTAGTTTTAATCAGGTTGACTCAACATTAAAGCCTCTTTAAAACTTGGTTGAGATCCCTAAAAAAAAGTTTTTAACCTATCCCCATTAACTTTAAACATTCTTCCAATCTTAGGATCTTCATTATCAACAACACCAAAGTGATAAACTTTTATAACAGTTAAGGTCCTAACCACCTAAACTTTAGTTTCCCTGGAAATAATTTCAATCTCGTATTCTATAGTAAACTTTCTGTCCAGGTTGAAATCTCTTTATTATAATCTTCCGATCATGCCATATCTTTGTATTCTCCTTATAAATCCTATCATTATTGTAATATTCATTTCTAATCTTTTCTCACCAACATCCTTTAAATTAAAATTCAATTCTTTTATCGCCCAATATGCTTTATGCTCCAATTCTACGGGTAAGTGGCACGTATTTCCAATAATTAGTATGTAAAAAGATATTCCTATAAGAGTTTTATAAGCAGTCTTATATGCCCATAATGCAATATCTAATCTAGCAGACCAATCTATTTTTTGTGGATTTATAATTTTTTTCTAAAATTCGTTTAATTTCACAATTAGATACCTCAGCGAAACCACTAATTTGGGGATGATAAGCGGTAGATATTCTATGTTTGATATTATATTTTTCAACCAAATTGTGAATCAGATTATTCCGAAAATGAGATTCACCATCAGTAATGATTACTCTCAGCATTGCATATCTTTCAAAAAATTTTTTCATTAAAAATTTTGAAACACTCCGAACACCACATTTGGGTAAAGCTATTGTGTCTTACCATTTCGATACATAATCTATAGCAAACAAAATTTATAAATTTCCAAATGAAAGAATAAATGGTATCATAAAGTCTAATTTCCAAACATCAAAGATTTTAACTTCCAATGTAAAATTTAAAGGCATTTAATTTCTTATTGAAATATTACCTACTCCCTGGCATCAATCACAAGTTTTAATATATCTATAAACACCCCTAAAAATAGTAAGCCAATAGAATCCAGATTATAAACTTTTATGTGTAATTTTATCTATTCCAAAATGTCCTCCAAATTATGAATCATGACATCTTTGAATAGCTGTTTAAATTTCTTCATCTCCTCATAACTAAATCCTTACATTGTTTGTATAAGTATGGTTCATCCCAAAAGTAAGATTTGGCATCATATATAATTTTTTTCTACTGTTGTATTGTTAATTCACGTGGTAAAATATTACTCACAAGGTACTTCACAATATCAGCATACCATGGTAAATTCGTTTCCATAATATTATAAATTTGTTAATTTGGGAAAGTTTCCAATATTTCCTCTTCAAAATCAGATAACTCATCTGGTTCCAGTCTAGATAAATGATCGACTATTTCATTATCATATCATTTTCTATCAATGACTATATAATCAAATTCTTGCATCAAAAGTATCTATCTGATTAATCTTTGTTTAGCTTCCTTCTTTTGCATCAAATTTTTATGGCAGAATGGTCTATATGCACAATATATTTAGTTCCAATTAAATATGACCTAAATTTTTCAAAAGCATATAAAATTGCTAACAACTCTCTTTCAGTAATGGTATAGTTAATTTGATCATCATTAAGAGTCTTACTAGCATAGTTTATAAATTTAAATATTTTATCATACATTTGCCCAAGAATAGCTCCAATCGCATAATCACTAGCATCACACATTAATTCAAATGACTTCTCCCAATCAGTTAAAACTATTATCAGAGCAGTGATTAATTTTTCTTTTAATAATTTGAAGGCTTTTAAACATTCGTTATCAAAATCAAATTTCCTATTTTTTTTCTAAAAGTTGGCAGAGAGGCTTAGTGATCTTTGAAAAATCTTTAATATATCGCTTGTATAAACCAACATGTCCTAGAAAACTTATAAACCCTCTCACTGTAATAGGAGGTGATATTTTTTTGATTTTTTAAATCTTAGCAGGGTCTACTTCCATGCCATGTTGAAAAATTTTATGCCAAACTACAAAACCTCCTGCAACCATAAATTGACATTTCTCCCAAGTTAAAACTAAATTTTTTCTTTCGCATAACTCTAAGACCTTTTCTAAATTATTTAAACACGTGTCAAATGAAGTTCCAAATACAAAGAAATCATCCATAAAAACTTCTATTTCGTTATCTATTAGATTGCTAAAAGTTGACATCATACTTCTTTAAAATGTTGCAGGTGCATTACATAATCCAAAGGGCATTCTTTGAAAAGCAAATGTTCCATAAGGGCTAGTAAATTCTGTCTTTTCTTGATCCTTAGGAGAAATAAGGATTTGGTTATAGTCAGTATATCCATCCAAAAAGCAGTAATATTTATGCCAAGCTAGTTTATCCAACATTAGATCTAGAAAAGGTAAGGGAAAGTGATCTTTCCTGGTGGTGGTATTTAATTTTCTATAATCAATACAAATTCGCCAACCCAATGACTTTTCTTATTGGTACTATTTCATTTCTTTCATTCAAATTGCTAGTCACTCCTCCTTTCATAGGAACAAAATGAATTAGACTTACCCAATCACTGACTGAAATCGGATATATAATTCCAGCATCTAACTATTTTAAAATTTCTTTCTTTACTACTTCCTTCATCATTGGATTTAATCTCCTTTACGTATCGACACTAGGTTTATGTTTTTCTTCTAATAAAATTCTATGCATATAGATTGAAGGACTGATTCCTTTAATATCAGCTAAAGTCCAACAAAAAACTTTTTTGTATTTTTTAATGTATCCACTAATTTTTGTTCTTGTAAATAGTTTAAATCCAAGGGTACAATAATTGGTGAGGTAGATAATTCTCCTTAAAACACATACTTTAAATGATCAGGAAGAATTTTCATTTCAAGTTCAAGAGGTCTTATATTAAATGGAACTAGATTTTTATTATCATCTTCTGTAGTATCTAACATTTCAAATTTCTCTTGAACATAATCCAATATTTCATGATCTATCTCATCTCGATCGTCTTCCATTTCATTATCATATTTAATTTTCAAAACATTATTCTCCATTTTCTCTTCAAACTTTTCCTTAAAATAATCATCTCTTAAATAATCACAAATTTCCATTCAAAAGCATTCATCATCTTTTCTAATGAGGGATATTTCATTGATTTCAAAATATTAAATTTTACCTCTTGATCATTAACTCTCATAGTTAATTCTCCTTTTTGAACATCTATCATTGCTTTTTTAGTAGCAAGGAATGGTCTTCAAAAATATTAGGAATTTATTTATCTTGCTCCATATCTATCACAACAAAGTCCATAGGAAAGATAAATTTATCAACCTTTGCTAAAGCATCTTCTACAACTCCTTTAGGATAAGTAATTGAATGATCATCTAATTGAAGAGTTATAGAAGTAGGAAAAATTTCTCCTATTCCTAATCTCTTAAAAGTTGATAGAGGCAAAAGGTTGATACTGGCTCCCAAATAACATAAGGCTCTTTTGAGAAATTTTTCACGTATCGCACAAGAAATAATGAAACTACCAGGATTTTTACATTTTTCAGGAAGCATTTTCTGAATAATTACGATACACCCTTCACTAAGTGCAACATTCTCGTGATCTGTAAACTTCCTATTTTTTTTAACTATATCCTTCAGAAAATTTACATAATTGGGCATTTGTTCCAAGGCTTCAATGAAGGGAATATTTACTGTTAATTTTTTTATAATTTCTAAAAATTTTGAAAATTATTTACCTTTATTTTGTGGTTTCAATCTTTGAGGAAAAGGAGGTGGTGGTTTTTCTACATTAATTTTTGTCGGTGTAAGTGAATATTCTAAATCTGGATATATATGACCATTTCCTTTTTCAATTTCCACCTTCTCTTTTTGATCTTCAATTTATTTTTGCACTATTGTTTCCATATTTTTTTCCACTACTTAATCGAATAGCCTTAATTTGTTCTTTATTTTGATCTTTTGGATTGATTTCAACATTGCTAAGTAGAGTTCTTGGAGGTTTATTACTAAGCATCATAAACATTGTCCCATTTGAGTTTCCATATTTTTAATTTCTGCTCCTTGACTTTTTAATTGATTATCCATGTTTAAAATTAATTCTTCCATAGACAATTTCATCTCCCTAAATTATCAATTACTATTAAAACCTGGAGGATAAGAAGGTTTATAAATATTTTTTCCCTGGTAATTCAAATTTCCTAATGGGTTCGTTGAAGTGTTCCCCCACTGCGGATTAGCAGTAGAAGTATTACCATTGTTCCAACTTAAGTTTGGGTGATTTTTCTAACTGAGATTATATTATTTTGAATACGGATAGTTGAGTCTGTTATTTATAACATTCAAGGTTTTGTAGGATGATTGAGAATCCACTATTTATCCAAATGAATTTTCCTCTAACACCGAAGGCATTTGAGAATAGTTCATTCCGCATTGATCTATTTTCTTTGAGAGGGAAATAATTTGAGCAACTATCATGGATGTTGCTCCAGAATCATGAATACTAGCTACTTTTTTACGATTCACCCATTCAGAGGGACATTGAAAATTATTAGTAGTCATCTCCTCTATCAAAGAATAAGCCTCTTCAAATGGTTTTGACATTAGTGATCCACCAGTAGCGACATCAATAATTGATCTAAGAGATCTCACTAATCCATTATCAAATGTTTGAATTATTAACAAATTTGATAGAGCGTGATGTGTATATTTCTTAAGGAGATCTTTAAATCTTTCCTAAGTTTCATATATTGATTCCCCTTTAAATTGACAGAAATATGTAATATCATTTCTAAGCTTAGCAGTTTTCAATGGATGGAAATATTTTGACAAAACTTTTTGCGATAGTTCTCCCGAAGTTCTGATAGATCCAACTGCTAACAAATTTAACCACACCTTAGCTTTATCCCTTAGTGAAAAAAGAAAAGTCTAAGTCTAATGGCATCATTCGACACTCCCACATATTTAAATGTAGAACACAATTTTAGAAAGCTAGCAAGGTGTAAATTTGGATCTTCATTCGGTGTCCCATCAAACTGACTATTTTGTACCATTTGGATAATAACGGGTATAAGTTCAAACAAGTTAGCAGTTTCATTAGGATTTTGAATAGTTAAGTGAATTTCATTTTATGTATGGTTGGCATAATCTCTCAAAGGTCTAAGTAGATGTTCATTTTCATTGAAGTTGTTCTCCATTTTATTTAAATTTCTAAATTATTTTTGTTGCTTCCAAACTTTTCCTCTGAATCGTAAGGTAGTATTCCTTCATATCCAATCTTAAACATACAAAAGAACACTAAACAGTCTTAAAGCAAGAAGCACGCCAAATTGCAAATTGAGAAATAAAGGTTTTTTAAGTACAACAAATTTTAGTGTTACTGTTTCTATATTCCCCGGCAACGGCGCCAAAAACTTGGCTGCAAATTTCTAAATGCTCAGTTTCTAATTTAATTTTTATATCTTCTCTTTTATGGTAGTTATGAATTCAAATATATGTATCACTCAAGTAATACAGGACTCTAGTGGATTCTTGGTTATCGATCCTACAGGGAAAACAACAGAACTTTAAAATGCAAAACGTAGAGTAGAAAGCCAATATCCAATTCACAATGTGCATACTAAAAATATCAAAGTCACTAACAGTATAAAGAAGATTAAATACTCAAGTTCATTAAAGTACTAACTAAGCTTTTAAGCAAGTTATCTAATGTCAAAGTAAGTTTCAAATATGGAGAAAACATCTTCCCCCTTACAATGATGTTGTGTATAGTGAAAGATAAAGATTAGTAGGATATTGTGTTGTGCCAAATAGGAGCATTCTTATTATTTACTCTCTTTCAAGTGTTGTAAAGAACATTAACTAATCATAGGTTTATCTCCTAAATAAATAGTCAGGCTAGGAGGATACTGGTTGTTACTATTGAGGTCCCACTTCCCTTTGCCATGAACGCAAGCTCTTGCTTCATTTTACAAACACTAGGACCAAATAGGGGATTTTAGCCTGTTACTTTAAATCTTCAATTCTATGTTACTCAAAATATATTTCACTATTTATTTCAATTCAACCCCCATGAAATTACCATCCATGAGATTTGAATGTGATCTTCACTATTGTTGTAGAATACATAGCCCTTTCGGATCATATGATTCACAAAAAATATTAACAATTCAATTTCCTAGATTGAAAAGTAAATGAAGCACAAATTGTAAAATCATCACAACATTTCAGCATGAATTTGACACAACCAATCTAAATCATCACATCACCACATCTCATTGCAAGGAGAAAAACAAAGAATCTACTCAGAACTCATGAGGAAGATATGATAAAACAAGGAATTTATATTTAAAAGCAACATCATATAATCATAAGAAGTAAATACAACTTATCTAAAGTTCTTCCCCAAGCAAATCCCTTAAAGTTCCTTTGAATTCTCTTCTCTCTTTACAACTCCACAAAATTCCTTCTTTAGAGAAATAAGGGAGAAGAAATTTCTCACTTCCCTTCTCCTCCTACACTCCTTAGACAGGAATCCAACACAAAACTTAACTCTCTCACACTCTTCAAATAAGATGAAACACTCTCCCCTACACTCACACCACCAAATTTGTGCACCAAAAGCGGTTCAAATTCGTTTAAAATGAATTCCCCAAGATATTTCCCAAGAACCCCTTCAAAATCCATCCAAATACATTGAATATGAGTGTAAGTCGGCTTCAAGCACCGCTGGTACTCAATTATTCAGATCATCCCATACACTCCGGAAATGGGCACCACTGACGCTAGTAAGTAGTTTTGGTCACTTTGTCTCTTTTTGCTCCAAATTCATTAATGACTTTCTTCCTTTTGCTCGAAAGACCTAAAATCATCATACTTGCAACAAAACATGAAAAATACCTTCCTTTAAAGTGCAATATCACAAAAAATGAATAAAAATACATATATGAAATCCAACATATTTTTGGTGTGTCATGTCTCAATAGAGGCATCGACATGTCGAAGAGAAGTATGCTCGTCATGGTGCGGACAAGATACAGTACTGGTGTCGGCACTAATCTTGGTGTGGGGGTTTGCCCGTAAGAAGCTGTCGGTCATCGAAATTGAAATCCCGTTGCCCGCTTCGGAAGGGAGTTTTTAAGAAATTTTAATTTTGAAAAAGATGAAGTCAAACTGACCCCATAATTTTCATAGTTTAAATGAAAGAGC
>JXCR01141310.1:0-12769 GCA_002079205.1 Phalaenopsis hybrid cultivar
ATGCTTTTCCTGGGTGTTTTTCTATGTTTTTGCAAGTTACAACTTAGCAAAGGGGAGCATTTCGAGCAAATTTATCCCAAGTCATTTTCAGGTGCTAGAAGAAGCTCCCATTCGACTAGGAAAACCAAGAACCAAAAAAGTAGGCACTGCCCATGCCTTCCTTTGNGAAGAAGCTCCCATTCGACTAGGAAAACCAAGAACCAAAAAAGTAGGCACTGCCCATGCCTTCCTTTGACCAGGAAAACCTAGAGAAGGAAAAGAAGGCACTCAACCCAGCATTGAGGCCCTTCAACCAGAAGACACATGAAGAATCGAGAAGAGCGAAAATCAACGCCGCAACTAGGCACACAAACCAGAAACTCAACAATTACACTGGCCCCTAAGAGCCTGAACACAATCCCTTTATGCAATACAAGACCAAAAGCTTGAAAAATTAGTGTTCCAAACTGGTGCCTAGGCGCCAAGCACCAACGTTGGGAAGTTTAGACGGCTCCATGTAGCAATACGATTAGTTTAAAAACCTTGGAATCGAAGAATTATTGGTGCCCTTGGTTATTTTTCCGAACCCAGAACATTGTGAGAGAGTGTGTTAAGAGTCTTAAGAAAAGATTAGTGAGTGTATTAAATCATTGTAAGAGTGTGATAGTGTTATCTAGTGGAGATACATTATAAAGGTGAATCCTTATGAAGTGAGCAAGAATTTATTGGGTTTAATTGTTCTTACTCGTGCAAATTTGATTTTTCTTAATTTTAATCGAAATTCTAGTTTGTTCATCTGACATGCTTAGGAACTAGATTCTTTCCCTTGTATTTATAATCTAAGTAACATAGAATTATACATGTCATGTGATTGCTAAAATCTTTTAGAATATGTTAACGTTGCAAGCTTCATTTACTTCCAAATTGGCCAATTTTGAATGTTAAAACCTATTGTGAACTGGGACAATGGAAGAAGACAAGTTAGACAATTAAGTTAACATATACTGTACTATGAGAACAGAATTATTGCAGCTATAATAGTGCAATCAAATAGGAAAACACAAATTTTTGTTGTTTTTGCATGGTTTAGCAAACAAAATTGTAATATGAAATCCCAAGACTTACTATGACTTTGGAAGACACTAAGAAGTAGAACTGCTGTTGATTATCAACAACATTTGATTCACTTGAATAACTCTAGGTCACTTAGATACCAATCAAGGGAGATTCTCTCACTCAATAGAAAACCCTACACTCATTCTTTAGGATTTTATTTTTGCAAAATTAGAATTTTAGAAATATTAAAATTCACAAAAATTTTGACTCTTCAAGCTAGATCTAGATAAGTAGACTAGAACTTTCACCTTTTTGAAAATTAACAAGTTTTATGTGGGATTGATACACGGACTAAAAAAAATCGGTATAATACTTGATCGAAACATACACTTACATGGCTAACGCCTACTTCACTGCAATGTAGCATCAAGTTTTCATCTCCATTGCCAGAGAACGACATTAAAATTCCAATTTATTAGGATTTTAGTTGAACTTTTGAAGTTTAGATTTGAAATATGTAGTATTTTTTATTTTTTTACTTTTTTTTCTTTTGTTATTTCCTATGTTATAAAAATCCAAAAAAAATTGAGCTTTGTGATTTTTTGTTTTTATTTTCTGCATATATATACTTGTTTAATTGTGTTTTCAGTAAATAATGTTGATGTCATGTTTGTTATTTCTTAGTTTAGGGTTGCTAGTTAGTCCTAAGTTGTAAGTATAGAATTGCACATGTTGAACTAGTGTCGTACACGACTCTATAATTAAAATAGTTTAAAAAAAATAAAAAAATTCAGAAAACTTGAAAAGAAGTTAGGAGCAATGGCGAACTCGGGAAAAAATTATTCACCTTAGAACAGTTAAGAATAATGTCAACCAGTCGATCGAAGAGATTCAACAAAGTGTCAATAACACTGTCGCAAAAGCCAATACCTTCGAACTTAATCTTGTTATAATCTAGATAGTCCAAAACAATCAATTTGGTGGATCACTCACCGAATTCAAAAATTTCCAATTTAGCTAGCTTTCTAAAATTATGTGCGACCTTTGGGTATAACTTTATATCACGTTGTTAGACTTTATTTCTTTTTTCCTTAAGCAACAAGGCAAAGATATGATTAACTTCTTTAGCACCAGGGTCTATCACCACTTAGACTGAGCTAGCTCATAAATTCCTAGCAAATTATCTTCTGCCTTTCAAGACTATCAAATTTAGGAATGACAATCTCCTTCACCCAGTTAAATAATGTGTCCATTTACGAAGCCTGCTAGAGGTTTGAGGAGTTGCTTAGGAAGTGTCTACACCATACCCTACCTGATTGGTTAATTATCTAGAATTTATTTTAACAAATTGGTAGGATCTTTAAGGTCTATTATAGGTGTTGTAATTGTGGGTCTTTGATGTCCAAAACTTTTGAGGCATATACACTTATAAAAAAGATGATTACCAATAAATTACAATGACTTTCTGAGAGATTTAACCCCAAGAGAGTAATGAGTATCGGTAATATTGATATGTTAATAATTTTGACTATATAAGTACTATCTATATCAAGGGAGCTACACAATTTAAGTTCAAATTCTACACCATGATGACTAACAATCAAACATAATGCCTATGGTCATTAATTTAATCCTAGTGCTGTAGAGTCTCTGAATGCAATAAACAACAGACCCAACAACCCCTATTCTAATACCTATAACTCAAGATGAAGATATCACCCAAATTTCAATTGGAATAAAAAACAAAATGTAGAAAATTGGCCTTGGGATAGTAACCAACCTAATACCTTGAGCAATTGGAATAATCAAAGAAATAACAGCTTGACACCACCTATCCGCATACATTCACTTAAAAAAGAAAAGATTATCATTGAAAAAAAGTGTTGCCAATGAAAAATCAAATACTGAGCCAAGTTGCAGCCATAAAGAATATAAAGACAAAATATAAGCAATTAGCTAACTCATTAAATCAGAGATCCAAAGTAATGTTATCAATCAACACTAAAGAGAATCTTGAAGACCAAAAAGATGAACAACATAATGTCATAAGTGGAAAGGAGTTAGTGGAGATACTTAGGGAAGATCCTAGAATAAAAGAAGAGCCTGAGCCTAAGAGAAATTGAAAAGCATTCACAAGCCTTGGGAAAAACACATTCAACTTCTAGGAAAGAACTTGAGAGACCACTATCACTTTTTCCTAAGAAACTAATTAAACAAAAATTGCATCAACAATTTTTTAAGTTCTCATAAATCTTAAGAAGTTTATCATTAACATTTTATTTTCTTAAACTCTTGAACATATGCCTTGCAATGTTAAATACTTGAAAGACAAATTAATTAAAAAATGTAAGCTATAAGAATTTGAAACTGTAGCTCCTAGCGAAGAGTGCGGTGTTATAATTCAAAGAATAATATCACAAAAAACTTATGGATCCAAGTAGTTTCACATTTCATGCACTATAGGAGAGAGGTTCTTTGGGAAGGCATTGTGTGATTTAAGGGTGAGTATCAATTTAAAGCATTTTTCTATATTTAAGAGATTGGAACTAGAAAAGGTTCAACCTACCACTATGACCAATCTTTGAATTATCCTAGGGCGATTATATAAGATCTCTAGTCATGATTGATAAATTCATCTTCTCAGATGATTGTATTTTATTGGATATGGAAAAAGATGTTGAGATTCTAATTATACTAGGAAGACCATTTATTGAAACTGACATACCATTTCTTGAAACTGATAGGGCAATTATTAAATTGCAAAAAGGCGAATTAACAATTATAGCACACAATCAAAAATTCATCTTTCAAATTTATAATCATATTCCTACTCATATCATTCCTCATACAGTGCGTTTTAAATAACTGATAGAAAAATTGCATGAAAAATTGCATGAGAGTGAGAAATTAAATATATATAAAAGAAAAGATAAAATGAGTTCACAAATAAATAATATAGGAAAATCATCGGGGAATCAAGAAAATTGGAAGATTGATATTTTTTTTATGAATAAGACCATTTGATCTTGAAGAAAACATTTTGGTGTGATTCAACAGTCTGTTTAAGAACACTAAACTAAACACTACTTAAAAAGCAATCCAAGCATTATCTTATGGTTTAAGTGTTTAACTGCTTATTTGATTGCTAGTTTGCTTTAGTTTAATGTTGTTATTATGTATGCTTGATTTACTTTAATATTCGTTAGTATGATGTTGCTTTGGTGGTATGCTTGAAATAACTTATGAAAAACATTGACCTTAAAAAGTTTGAACTGAGCACCGCCACATTCAAGCATGGTGCTTCCTCCAGGTGCTAAATGTTATGGCACTTAAACTAGAAACACAACACTTTCTCAGGTACTAGCACTATAGCGCTCCTTGCGTGCCTTACCTAATTTACGAATCCAAACGAGTGCCTAGGCACTACACCTTGGACACCTGGCACCCAACCAAAGATCGAAAAAGAGAAGGGAAAGGGAAAAGAACAGGGGAGGGAGGGGAAGATAGGATCACCTAGGGTTTTCTTAGGCCAACAAGTGAGATTTATTGGTATTTCCCTTGCATTTATCGCATTCCCTCGTCATTTTCACCTTTTCTTTCATATATTTGGTATCTCATGGCCCAAAAAACCAGAGGAAAGAAACAAACCACATTGGATGCAAAAAACTATGTTGGTATCGATGCAACGACACGATACAATGATCTTTTGGTTTCAAAGAAATTCATTCCATAGAGAAGATTTCTTCAACCTGGGGGTGGGGTAGAAGGTTTGATTTTTAGTAAGAAATGAGAGATTCTATTATCAGATTGAGATAATGGTGATTCCATTGATAAGAGAAATCTATGCCAATACTAGAGAACATAAGGATGAAGAAGTTTTTGCTAGGGGAAACTAGTTAATTTTAATTCTGCCAAAATTAATTCTCTACTTGTCCTCCTCAATATTCCCCAAGATGAATATTCCTTGTTTCATGCCCTTCAAAAGAAAATTTGATTCAAATTATTATCTTTTTGATTAATTGTTGTTGCTCTTACATTAGAAATTAGTCAATTTTCCTGCCTCTCCTATGAACGCCAAGTTGAAGGTGTGACATTACCTTATTTCTATTAAATTTCTCTTTTTGAACAATGTGAGAGAGGTAACACGGGATGGCGGTTTTAAACTATTTCATTTAGAATGAGAGGTTTATAGATGTTGGGAGTATCATTAATATTTCTATTTATACCATCATTAAGGGTGCCTTTGAGGCACAGCTTATGCCACTTCTCGTCCCCAAAATGTCAAACAGTGTCTGGGAGCCCGCTTATCATGTGAGTTTTCACAGCATTCGGTCGCGAATCAGCGAAAGCCAAAACGTCGNGTCTGGGAGCCCGCTTATCATGTGAGTTTTCACAGCATTCGGTCGCGAATCAGCGAAAGCCAAAACGTCGACAGAAGGCTATGTTTCGCGGTTTGAGCTACGTTTCGACTTTGAAAAGTTGTTACTGCCCCTCTTCAATATCCAAAATTCATCCTATGTTCCGCGGTTTGAGCTACGTTTCGACTTTGAAAAGTTATTACTGCCCCTCTTCAATATCCAAAATTCATCCTATGTTCCGCGGTTTGAGCCAAAATTCATCCCTTTGTCCCCACAAATACCACTCATACCCTTCACATTCTCGGTCCTACCTTCTATCTTTTAAGGTAGAAACGCGGTCCCCTTCTCCCCTCCATCTGTTCTTGGTGTTGTCGACCTACTGCCTATCTTTGTATGTAACTCTTCATCTCATTTGTTCTCTAAGGTGATGGTTTGAAGGTTTTTCGTTTAACCATTTTTTTATAGTATGATGGTTTTTGTTTTATCATCCTCTCGGTTTACTTGTTGATAGTTTGATGTTTTCCGTTTTATCATTTTCCCCTTTTGTTNGGGAAAAGAACAGGGCAGGGAGGGGAAGATAGGATCACCTACGATTTTCTTAGGCCAACAAGTGAGATTTATTGGTATTTCCCTTGCATTTATCGCATTCCCTCGTCATTTTCACCTTTTCTTTCATATCTTTGGTATATCGATGCAACGGCACGATACAATGATCTTTTGGTTTCAAAGAAATTCATTCCATAGAGAAGATTTCTTCAACCTGGGGGTGGGGTAGAAGGTTTGATTTTTAGTAAGAAATGAGAGATTCTATTATCAGATTGAGATAATGGTGATTCCATTGATAAGAGAAATCTATGCCAATACTAGAGAACATAAGGATGAAGAAGTTTTTGCTAGGGGAAACTAGTTAATTTTAATTCTGCCAAAAGTAATTCTCTACTTGTCCTCCTCAATATTCCCCAAGATGAATATTCCTTGTTTCATGCCCTTCAAAAGAAAATTTGATTCAAATTATTATCTTTTTGATTAATTGTTGTTGCTCTTACATTAGAAATTAGTCAATTTTCCTGCCTCTCCTATGAACGCCAAGTTGAAGGTGTGACATTACCTTATTTCTATTAAATTTCTCTTTTTGAACAATGTGAGAGAGGTAACACGGGATGGCGGTTTTAAACTATTTCATTTAGAATGAGAGGTTTATAGATGTTGGGAGTATCATTAATATTTCTATTTATACCATCATTAAGGGTGCCTTTGAGGCACAGCTTATGCCACTTCTCGTCCCCAAAATGTCAAACAGTGTCTGGGAGCCCGCTTATCATGTGAGTTTTCACAGCATTCGGTCGCGAATCAGCGAAAGCCAAAACGTCGACAGAAGGCTATGTTTCGCGGTTTGAGCTACGTTTCGACTTTGAAAAGTTGTTACTGCCCCTCTTCAATATCCAAAATTCATCCCTTTGTCCCCACAAATACCACTCATACCCTTCACATTCTCGGTCCTACCTTCTGTCTTTTAAGGTAGAAACGCGGTCCCCTTCTCCCCTCCATCTGCTCTTGGTGTTGTCGACCTACTGCCTATCTTTGTATGTAACTCTTCATCTCATTTGTTCTTTAAGGTGATGGTTTGAAGGTTTTTCGTTTAACCATTTTTTTATAGTATGATGGTTCTTGTTTTATCATCCTCTCGGTTTACTTGTTGATAGTTTGATGTTTTCCGTTTTATCATTTTCCCCTTTTGTTCTCTCTATTTGTCTGACAAATTGCATTAACCCAATGGAAATCATGAAAGATCAACAAGTTGATAAGTTAGATTAGTTGAATTATAGTAATTGCATTGCATTGCCTCTGCTTCAATTTTGCCACTACTGGCTCATGTGAGATAGAAATATTTTCATTTTGACCTCTCTCCTTTCCTGAAATATTACATTGATTTGATGGAAATATGAAAGTTCAACTATTAGGTTAGTTAGATAAGTTTCATTACAATAATTGCATTTTATAATGTTATATATTAAACTAATAAAATTTTGTTGAAGCTATGTAGTATATTAAAGTTCCAATGTTAGATGAGTAATTTGGTTTCCCTTCCTCCTCTTCAATCTAGAGAAACAATTTTTGGAAAGAATTATGAGCACATCTGATTTTTTTAAAAAAATTAAACCGTTGGGAATGTCTTTGAGCTAATACAAACACGACGTTTAGATATTAGATAAGTTATTACCTTTCACTTTCCTCATGTTCAATCAGAACAAGTTATTCATGGAAATATATATACAACAACAACAACAAAGCCTTAATCTCACTACGTGGGGTCAGCTACATGAATCATTTTTCTCCATTGCGTCTTATTTAGTGTCATATTTTTATTTAGTTCTAATAAATTAAGATCTTTTTTTTATACAACAAGCCCAAGTTTTCCTAGTTATGTCTTTGCCTTTCTTAACATAAGTCGAATCTAAAACATCTACTCTCCTAATCGGATCATTAAATGGTCGACGCTTAATGTGACCAAACCATCTAAGACGACTTTCTCTAATTTTGTCCATCACAGGAGCTACAGCAACCCTATCACGGATATATTCATTTCGCATTTTGTCTCTAAGTGTAAAGCCACTAATCCACCTAATCATTCTCATCTAACTTAGTATTATGTTTCTCTTTTAAAGGCCAACATTCAACGCCTTAGAGCATTGTAGGTCTCACCACCGTCTTATAAAATTTTCCTTTCAGTCCAAACGGTATTTTTCTATCATATAAAAGACCCGAAGCATTCCTTCACTTCAACCAACCAACTTGAATTCTAATATTAACATCCCCATCTATATCACCATCGCTTTGAACAACAGACCCAAGATATCAAAATCTTTCACATCTTTTTAATAATTTGATCACCCAAATTTACACTTTCACTAGAGCTACTCGTACTAAAATTACATTCCATGTATTCAGTTTTAGTTCTACTCAAATGAAGGTCTTTAGACTCCAATCTAGACCTCCATAATTTGAGGTTTTCCTGTCATTTTTCTCTCGTCTTATCCAAGAGAAGGATATCATCGGCAAAAAGCATACACCAAGGAACATCATCCAGTAAATGTCCAGTAAGACCATCCATAGCTAAAGCAAAAAGATATAGGCTTAAAGACGATCCCTGATGTGATCCAACAGAAATAGGAAAATATTTGGTCAATCCGCCTTCAGTTCGAACACAAGTAACAACTCTAGTATACATATCTTTAATGACTTGAATATAGGTCATATCAACACATTTCTTCTCAAGAACTCTCCAAAGGATATCTCTAGGAACCTTACCGTAAGCTTTTTCTAAATTAATAAAAATCAAATGTAGATTATCCTTGTTATATTTGAACTTCTCCATCAAACCTCTCAATAAATGTATAGTTTCCATAGTAGACCTGCCCGGCATAAATCCAAATTGATTATGAGAAATCTTTCTAATACGTCTTAACCTATGTTCAATTACCCTCTCCCATAATTTTTAAGTACGACACACCAACTTAATTCCTCTATAATTTGCATATTCTTGTGCATCCCCTTTATTCTTAAAAATGGGGACCAAAATACTCTTCCTCCACTCCTCAGGCATATTTTTAGTTTTTAAAATAATATTAAAAAGTTCAGTAAGTCAAGAAACTATCAAATCTCCTAAATATTTTCATACTTCAATTGGGAAATCATCATGTCCTACAGACTTTCCACCCTTGGTTTTTTTTAAAGTCTCCTCAACTTCTTTATTACTAATGCGACGATAAAAATAAAACATTTTATTATTATTAAAGATATTAAGATCACTAAAGTCGATCGTATTTTCAGAAACTTCGCTAAAAAGCTTATCAAAATAACTCATCCACCTATTTTGAATACTTTTTCTAAGAAAAGCACTGTAATTTATTGCATCATCATCAAACTGGAAAAGCATTTTCTGAAAAAAAAATATGAGCACTGTTGGCTTTTTTGAATAATTACACAATTGGAAATGTCTTTAAGCTCATGCAAACATTAGGTCTAGATGCTAGATAAGTTATCATATTTCATTTTCATCATGTTCAATCAAAAAAAGTTATTCATGGAAAGATATATGTGCACTGCTATAAATGTTCAAATTTCTTGTTGAAGTTGTGTTATATATTAAAGTATTAATGTTAGATAAATAATTTGGTTGCTCGTCTCTTCTTCAATCTAGAGAAGCAATTTATGGAAAGAATAATGAGCACAATTAGATTTCTAAAAAAATAATTCATTGAAAATGACTTTGAACCGATGCAAACATAAGATTTAAATGCTAGATAAGTTATTACATGTCACTTTCCTGCTGTTCAATCAGGAAAAGTTATGCATGGAAAGATATTTTTGCACTATTCTTTAGTTTGAAAAATTTTTTTGAAGTTATGTTATTTATTAAAGTTTAGATGTTGGATAAGTAAATTTATTTCTCTTGGGCATCATCTTCAATCTAGAGAAGCATTTTCTGGAAAAGAAAATGAGCACTATTAATTTTTCTAAATAATTATACCATTGGGAATATCTTCAAAATTTTATGCTATGTATTAATTTGAAAAAAAATTTTGAAGTTATGTTATGTATTAAAATTTTTATGTTGGATAAGTAAATTTATTTCTCTTGGGCATCATCTTCAATCTAGAGAAGCATTTTCTGGAAAAGAAAAATGAGCACTATTAATTTTTCTAAATAATTATACCATTGGGAATATCTTTGAGCTAATGCAAATATGAAGTTTGGATGTTAGATAAGTTGTCTTCCATTTTCCACATATTCAATCAAGAAAAATTATTAATAAAAAGATATATGTGCACTGATGTTTATTTTGAAATTTTTTGTTGAAGTTGTTATATATTAAAGTTCTAATGTTAAGTGGGTAATTTAGTTGCTAGTGGGACACTCATGTTGGTAGATGAGGTCTTCTTCATTGTCTTCTCGCTCGATCTCCTTCCCTTTTTACCTAGTCAAGAATTACCTGATCGACCCTTGGTTAAGATTTGCAACTAGAGTGATCGACACGGCCTTAGCTTGCATCTCCATGAGCATTTTCATCATCTCCCTCATTTCTCCTATGCTCTCAAATTCATCCTCCATCTAGCTTTCAAAGAAAACCCGTCCTCCATATTGGTGAACCTCTCTTCCATTCCCGATCTGATTTGCCCCCCTCCTTCTAGCACGTCCATTTTCTTTCATCCCACCAAGATCAAAGCTCTGATACCAATTTGATACGTCTCGGCACCAAAATCAGCGAACAAATCATGAAGAACGGCAATAGATAAGTGAAAGAAACACAAACAAGGGCTGATCTTACAAAATTCAAATGAAATAATCAAGATGCAAGGTTGATCTATTGTTCGAGATGTAAATCGACTCTCCCACACCTTAGACAACGCTAGAAACACCACAAGAAGAAATAAAACAGCAGCCACAACAAAAAATACATTCCCCCTAAGCAAACCTTAAGTTATCCCTCTTAATAGAATCCCCTCCCAACATTTCAAAAACTTTATTCCCAACTTTTCCTCCGAACTCCTCTAATTTCTCCTTCTTGAACATGTTATTAAGGCCCTGGTGGACCCCACCCTCTTATGATTTGATTTTGTTGTGCATCTTACCAGCTCAGATCCTTTTGTGGCCCACCCTGCTCATCCCGCTTCTTCATGTGACTTAGACCGACCAGCCTGTGGGCCGGATATATGGTTTCTAGCTGGNTATGTTATTAAGGCCCTGGTGGACCCCACCCTCTTATGATTCGATTCTGTTGTGCATCTTACCAGCTCAGATCCTTTTGTGGCCCGCCCTGCTCATCCCGCTTCTTCATGTGACTTAGACCGACCAGCCTGTGGGCCGGATATATGGTTTCTAGCTGGTCCAGAATAGACCGGCACTATGTTAGGCATAACATTGACACTCAACCCAGGCGTTGAGTCGCTACCCATGCCTTCGATCATGGAAACCAGGAGAAGGGAAAGGAGGTGCTCGACCCAAGCATGGAGGCGCGCTCGAACCAAGAAACGTGTGAAGAACCGAGAAGAGGGAAAGTCGGAGCCGCAATTAAGCATTGAGGCACCCGAAGAGGAAACTCGATGCCCACACTGGCATCTTGTTGTCTAAACACGATTTATTTATGTTATTCAAGATGGAAAGCTCAGAAAGTTGGTGCTCCAAGCTGGTGTCTAGGCTCCCAACACCGAATTTGTGAAGTTTTGACAATTTGGTGTCCAGTGGCAATATGATTGCTTTAAAAATCTCGAAATCAAAAAATTAATGGTGGTCATTATTTTTCCCAACCCAAAATGTTGTTGTTGGCATCATTTTTTTTTATGTCATGTGTCAGGGACGTCGATATTACTTAAGGAGGACATCTATTTTGCTTCGGCTTCGCGGGGGGCTAAAAATGCAAAAATTATTATTTTGGACCAAATTGCTAAAAAAAATGGTTCGAATGACTCTGGATAACGAAATTGACCACACTGGTGCGTCCAGAACGTCAATTTTACCTAGAAGAGATGTTCATTTTGTCGCGATGACGTGTTCGGCAAAAATGTGCGGGGAGATGTTAATTGAATAATAATTATTATTATACTATAATAATAATATTATTATACATGTTTTTAAAATGGTTTTTTTTTAAAAACCCCTCTCTCTCTCTCTCTCCAAAAAAAAACAACTCTCCTCTCTCTTCTATTCTCTCTCTCCCAAAACAAAATAAAAAAAAAACTGCTCCCTCTCAAAAAAAAAAAAAAAAAAAAANAGTTGTGAGAGTGTGTTGAGAGAAATTTGAGAAGGGGGTGTGTGATGGTGTTAGAGAGAGATTAGTGAGGGGATTGAACTATTANTTCAATCTAGAGAAACAATTTTTGGAAAGAATTATGAGCACATCTGATTTCTTAAAAAAATTAAACCATTGGGAATGTCTTTGAGCTAATACAAACATGACGTTTAGATATTAGATAAGTTATTACCTTTCACTTTCCTCATGTTCAATCAGAACAAGTTATTCATGGAAATATATATACAACAACAACAACAAAGCCTTAATCTCACTACGTGGGGTCAGCTACATGAATCATTTTTCTCCATTGCGTCTTATTTAGTGTCATATTTTTATTTAGTTCTAATAAATTAAGATCTTTTTTTATACAACAAGCCCAAGTTTTCCTAGTTATGTCTTTGCCTTTCTTAACATAAGTCGAATCTAAAACATCTACTCTCCTAATCGGATCATTAAATGGTCGACGCTTAATGTGACCAAACCATCTAAGACGACTTTCTCTAATTTTGTCCATCACAGGAGCTACAGCAACCCTATCACGGATATATTCATTTCGCATTTTGTCTCTAAGTGTAAAGCCACT
>JXCR01141317.1:4467-57174 GCA_002079205.1 Phalaenopsis hybrid cultivar
TCAAACGGATGTCATAACTTTCTTTAGTTTATTTAATCGAGCCTCATCCTCAATTCTTGTGTTTATCCTTTGAGATAGATACAAAATTTGAGGTAAAGTGTTCTTTCATCTAAACTATGAAAATTATGGGGTCAATTTGACTTCATCTTTTTCAAAACTAAAATTTTTAAACGTCCTTCCGAAGCGGGCAACGGGATTTCAATTCCGATGACCGACAGTTTCTTACGGGCAAACCCCACACCAAAAATAGTGCCGATAAATAGGTATGAAAATCTCAACTTATTTTTCTTTGGTCAAAATCCCCCAAACTTAACTATTAATTGTCCTCAAGTAATTTTAGTACTACGCAAAATTATGATCTATTGTAGTAAATTTTTAATTCAGAAATACTATAAGTTTGATTTAAGTAAACACCATAGTGAGATTTTCAAAAAAAATTAAAGTAATTAAATTAACTCTGTAGGTACAAGATTATCTAGTCATCAAGTTTAAGAGTTCTAGTTTTCTATTCATTTCAAGAATGACTATATATTGTAATATCATGTCACTTATAATATTCAAATGATAGGAACTTCATGAGAACACTACTAGTAAAAGAAGCTAATCCATAAATTTAAGTTCAAGAATGTATTTAGGTTTTCCCTTTAGGTAGGTCCAGTGAAGCCAATTTTTGATTAGACATCTCCTCAAGCTTCTCCTCACTTTTATATTTTTTTATTTCTTTTCTTTTCTTTTTTTCATTTGGATTGCTTTCAATCCTATATATTTTTATTTTCTTTTCAGGGATTGTTGTCAATCCTTTTTTTTCCTTTTTCAAGTGAGGATTACTTTATCTGGATAGCCTTTAATGATTTTGAACATCACCTTTCTTTCCCTAAATTTGAAACTCAAAACACTCCTTTACCTTATAGATATTTCATAGTTTTTACATCATTGAGCCCCAATCTTTTCTTCTAATTGCTTACCTCATAAATATTTCATAATTTTCACATCATTGAATCCCAATCTTTTCTTCTCAAATGTCTTACCTTATAAATATTTCATAGTTTTTACATCATTGAGCCCCAATCTTTTTTTCTCAAATGTGTCTCAAATGAACTTATAAATATTTCATAGTTCTTACATCATTGAGCCCCAATCTTTTCTTTTCAAATGAATTTCCAGAGATATTTCATAGCTTTTACATCATTGAGCCCCAATCTTTTCTTCTCAAATGATTTTTCAGATTCTTACATTTCATAGTTTTTACATCATTGAGCCCCAATCTTTTCTTCTCAAATGAATTCCCAGATTCTTAACAATAGCTTTTACATCATTGAGCCCCAATCTTTTTTTCTCAAATGAATTTTTAAGATTCTTAATACTTCAAAATATAGTTTCCTTTACATTAAATAGTTAACTATAGTCTTATTCTCTTATACTAATTATCTTAATCTACAAAATTAATTTTTATTACAAAAATATTCCTTTAAATCTACCATAATATTTAAATATCTACAAAATATAGTTCTCTGAATTCACTACATAAAATCAAATTAATAATTTTTGAAAATATTTAAATTGAGAACATCTAATAGTTAATATTTTCATCCCTCCCCCAAACTTAAATTTTTCAATATGAAATGATACAGGTGGAAAGAAAAATTCTAAATATAAATCATACCTCAGTACTTTAGGCATTTTCATCATTCTGAAATTTTTGCAGTCCTTCTCAAAATTTCCACTTCACCTGGTCTGTAACAATAGGAGCTTTCTATACATATAAATCATTAGAGAATTTGTTGGGTAATGAAATTTTGAAATAAGTACTGAATCTAACTAGCATAATGTGTATCAGCATTGAAATATAAAAATGTTCTTCAATTCTTATAAAATGTAACACAAACACAAACACACAAGATAAATGAGGTCAATTCTTCCTCCATCTCATCACATCTCACTAACTTACTTCCAATTTTTCTAACGAAATTACTCCACAAATATATTGGGTGCTTATAAATGATTTTATATATTTTAATCCCAAAGATTAGATTATCCCCGATATATTGGTTCTCGAGCACCAACACCAGACATCACCATATCCCAATAATTAAACACCTCTAGCAGTTATAAGGATAGTGTAAGATCATGCACAAGTTACTCATCTAATAGGTTCGCGACTCCTATCAAATGAAAATAAAGTCTGAGAAAAGAAGTAACAAATATGAGATGGAACTATCACTGTTAAAATTCATAATGTCTCTTATAAAACTGAAGTTCAGGTGAAACCCGAGTTGTAGTGGACTCATCAATCCAACTACTACAAGAGAACATACAAGTCTAACCATAATAAGAATTTAAGGAATCATCTCCCTCATAACACACAAAAAGTAAATCAAACAACTTACAATCCAAACATCTACCAAATATCAAGCAAACAGATCAATCCACAATAAAGCAAACACAATACAACACTAACAATCATGACTCTTAAGCATACTAATCAAACAACACAGATAACTATGGGTTGCGTCCCATAAAGCGTTTGATTTAATGTCGCTAGCCCGACAAATGATTCCACCTAGATCAAAATTCCAATTAAGTAATCCTTGATCAATAGTCCAATTTTTTCCAGATCCAGGGATTCTTACAAAGTCCTTGAATTAAAATTTTTCTTTCAGCACTTCCTTTTCATATTGATTCATATCCTTGTTTCTCATATTTCTTTCTAGATCAAATATTCTTCTAGTAATTTTCTCAATTTGCATATTAATATCAACCTTGAAATTTATAAGAAATGAATCTTTATATGATACCTCATGATCTCCCAAATTTTGGATCAGATTTTCTCTAGATAATTCAGATTCTAGATTAATATCTTCTATGTTACTCTTCTATTTCAAATTATCTTCCAATTCTTTAGGAATTTCTTCCATTGATCTTTCAGTTCCATTGTCCTTATCTCTCAACTCAAATCTCTTTTGAAACAAATCCTCGAAATCTCTTCTAAATATCAGTTCAATAATTTTAAATTGCTCATAATTCATTTCCTCAGGATTTATCTCAGAGTCACTAGGAAAAATCTCTGGGAGGTAACTGTTAATTGCATTAATAATCTGCCCCAACATTAGAATCTCATTCATTTTATTCGTATACCACGGAATATGTCATTCAGTGACTTTGAATAACTCTTTCATATGAGATCTTTTACTGATTTCATCTCAATTCAGGGTTATCTTGTGATTTTGTCGAATATGAAGATATAGAGACTGGTGGTGTATATTAATTCACAAAATAGGTAGGCTTTAAAATTGTATGAGGTAAATTCATTTTAAGGTCATGAGATTTTTCAACAGATGGAATTAAAAGTTTACTATTTTTGGTGAACATCCATCATTTCACACCTCTCCTGAGCATACATACAGTCTTCTTTAAACAACATTTTAGACTCATCATGAAAGCCCATTTTGATCTCATTTGTTAACTTACTCTCAAAACTTTTTTGAAAATAGTTTTGACTTAGATAATCAATTTCATCCATCCAAAAACAATCATTATCATTTCTCTCAGCTGGATATTTCATAGCCTTTAAAACATCAAAAGTGGTTTCATTGTCATTACTATTCATAGTTAACTTTCTTTTTTGCACATTTATCATAGCTTGTCCAGTAAAAAGAAAAGGTCTCCCCAAAATAATGAGATATTCTTTTTTTTCTTCCATATCTAATAAAATAAAGTGCATAGGAAAGATAAATTTATCCACTTTAACAAGCACATCTTCTATAATCCCTTTTAGTTAAATGATAGATCGATCAGTTAACTGAAGAGTTATAGTGGTGGGAGAAATATCTGCTAAACCTAACCTTTTAAATATAGATAGAGGCATCACATTAATGCTCGATCCTAAATCACATAGAGCTTTTCCACAATAATCTTTTTTCCAATTGCACAAGGAATTGTAAAGCTACAATGATCCTTATGTTTCCGAGGAAAATTTTTCTAAAGTATAGCGCCGCACTCCTCACTTAGTGCAACTGTCTCGTAATCCCTAAATTTCCTTTTCTTGTTTAACATCTCCTTCATAAATTTTGCATAACTTGGCATCTGTTTCAAAGCTTCAGGGACAGGAATATTTATCGTTAACTTCTTAAGTACGTCCATGAACCTTGAAAATTTTTTATCCAACTCATGATGTCTAAGTCTTTGAGGAAATGGATGTGGTGGTCTTTCCAAAATAATTTAGTTGGAGATATTAATTTTTCCAGATCCTTAGAAACATGTTCTTTAAGACTTTTAGTTTCCTTTGTTTCTCTCACAACATATTTCTCTTTTCTAACGACATCGTCTATCTTTCTTCCACTTTTTAATTGGACAGCTTCTACTTGTTCATTTGTGTTCTCTTTAGGGTTGATCTCAATGTTGCTAGGAAATATTCCTTGGGGTCTATTGCTATGTGAATTAGCAATTTGTCCCAGTTGATTCTCTATGTTTTTAATCACAACATTTTGACTTTGCAACTGGTTTCCCATTTGCAATACCACTTCTTCGATAGACATCTTCTTATTCTTAAATTGTTGATCATTGTTAGAGTCCGGTGGATATGAAGGTTTATAGTTTGTGTTCCCTTGATTATTCCAGCTTTCATTAGGATTTCCATGATTATTTTCCCATTTTTGGTTTCCACCATCAGTGGCATGATTCCAGTTAAAATTAGGATGGTTCTCCCAATCTGGGTTGTAAAAGTTAGAGTACGGGTTATTTATGGTATTTAAAGTATCATATGATAAGTTAGAATCTATCATATGCCCTAACAAACTTTCCTCACTTACTGGAGTAAATTGAGTTTGGTTCATTCCAAATTGGTCCAACTTCATTGATATTACAGCAACTTGAGATGTAAAAATTGTAATCTCATATGTATCATAAACACTGGCTACCTTTTTAGGATTTACCCTTGTAGAGGGCCATTGAAATTCATTTGCAGACATATTTTCAATTAATGCATATGCTTCATTAAATGATTTTAACATTAATGATTCACCAGCAGCAGCATCAATTATAAACCTAAGGGATTCTACTAACCCATTATAAAAAGTTTGATTGATTAACCAATCAGGCAGAGTATGATGTTGACACTTTTTTAGGAGTTCCTTAAATCTTTCCTAGGCTTCTTATATTGATTCCCCTTCATACTAACAAAATGAGATAATATCTTTCCTAAGTTTAGTAGTCCTAGAAGGTAGAAAATACTTAATTAGGAATTTCTGAGTTAACTCCTCCCAATCTTTGATAGAGCTAGGTGCTAATGAGTATAACCACATTTTAGCCTTATCCCTCAGTGAGAAAGGAAAAAGCCTTAGTCTGACAACATCGTCTGACATACCATTATAACGAAATATATCACAAAGTTCTACAAAATTTGATAAGTGTAAATAGGGATCCTCCAAAGGAGTTCCCCCAAACTGATTGTTCTGCACCAGGTTAATAATCTCAGGATTTATTTCAAATGAGTTCAGTTTTTACGATAGGGTTTTATATACTCGAGTGAATTTCATCTGTTATAGGATTTACGTAATCCCTCAATGAAGTTTGATGATTTTCCAAGTTATTATTTTGAAAGTTTTCCATTTCCATTTCTAGTTTTTGTAGTCCTCTTTGTATTTTTATTTTTTTCTTTTTTTCAAACTTGGGATCATAAGGCACAAGTCTTACAGATTCTTTGTTTCGCATACACAACACAACAGACAATACATTAATAATTAAACAATAATAGATGAAATATATTCAACACAACAAAACATTTTCACGAACACCTTATTTTTCATAAAAACAAATTTTTTTAATACTTTTTCATATAAAAACACTTTTCACACAAAAAGTTTTCACGACACTACAGTTTTCCAAGTCTAAGCCTAATTACTTCAACTAGAAATCTTTTAAAGTTCTTACCAAAGCTTCCCTAGCAACGGCGCCAAAAACTTGACAGCGACTTTTTAAAAACCTAAAAATACAAGAATTTTACACCACTACTAGAAGATTTAAACCCTCGGCAATGATGCCACATACTTGATGCAACTTTTAATGTGCAAGAATTTATGAACCTAGATTTATATATTTATAATTATTTTGTAAAGTCACAATTTCAAACGCAAGTATACGTATCGCTCAAGTAATATAAGGCTATAGTGGAGTCCCGTTTATCGATCCCACAGAGAAGCGAGGTAAGAGGTCCTTAGTCAAATTCTATAGTATACTACTTAGTCCTAATTTGGAATGTCAATTAAAATGATATTTTATCTATCAACTACTCCTAAATGCAAGTGTTAAATGTGAAGATAGTAACTATAACTAAATGCAATTATTAATTCTAAAGATAACGCTTTTTGGATGAATTGGTTTAGAGAATTTTGAGATATTAAAAACTACTATTCTTATGTAATAAATTTGATAATGTGAAGGAATGAGATGCATTAAATATTGTATATGCCAAATAAAAGCAATCCTATCTTTTACCCTTTGGTCCAGGCATAAAGAACATTGACAAATCCTATGCTTCTTTACTGAATCTGTGGCTAAGATGGGAGGATACCGGTTCTCACTACGGAGCTCCCACGTTCCCCTCACCTGAGGGCTAACATCTTCGCTTCAGTACTCAAACAATAGGACCGAATTGGGGATTTTAGTCCGTCACGCTAAAATCTCCAATTTTACGCCCTTCAAAGTGTATTTCTCTATTTAGTTGCATTCAACTCCCATGAACTTAACCATCCATGGAAACTGAATGGGGTTCTACTTTGTTGAGAATTACATAGCCCTCTTGGGGCTTAATGCAATTACAATGAATTTTAACACTACAAGAGGCCTTTATTATAATGTAAATAAAGTGCAATTAAAAACCATCACATTGATAATTAAATTCGCTTCTAACATGCATCATAAAATCCTAAACATGGAATTCTACTTATTACAAAAGAAAATTATTAAATGAAAACAATGACATAATCTTCTCATACCATTATTTCCAAACAAGAAGAGAGAGTAAAAGAAGCCCATCACAAAGCACGAAGAAAACAGAACGGAAACTTCATTTAACCAAAGCAAATCTATGAGATAAGTGTTTACAAAAATCAAAAGATATTGAAGAACACAATACTTAGCTTTTTCCCTTTGAAAGAAAGATGAATATCTGTCCCACAAAGTCTCCCGTCGATCCATGCAATGCTAGAACATCTCCTTACAAATTCTCTCAAAATTCCTCTCCAATCTCTCCAAAAGGGTAGAAATCTAAATTTCTACTCCTATTCTAAAAACCCTAAACTTTCTCCACACCTTTCCTAACATTCCTCTCACGAAAATCTCTACCATAAAGTCTCCCGCCGATCCATGCAATGCTAGAACATCTCCTTACAAATTCTCTCAAAATCTCCTGGTACAAAACTACATTTATACTCCTATTTTAAAAAACCTAAATATTCTCCACACTTTTCCTAACATTCCTCTCACAAAAAACCCACTTTTTCTAACCTAAATTCGTTCTTTTAAAGTGTAGTTCCGCTCTTTTCCTAACATTCTTCTCACAAAAATCCCTTTTTTCTAACCTAAATTCATTCTTTAAAGTGTAAGGATGAAGTTTGAAGAGTTGTCACAAAAATCCTTTCAAAAAGCGTCCAAATACGTTGAATTTCGGCCCATAACCGTCCCGGGCGCCGTCGGCGGGCTCGNAACACAAATCCTCGTTTTTCTAACCTAATTTTGTTCTTTTAAAATGTAGGGACGAAGTTTGAAGAGTTGCCACAAGAAACCTTTTAAAAAGTGTCCAAATACGTTGAATTTCGGCCCATAACCGTCCCGGGCGCCGTCGGCGGGCTCGAGGGCGCCGTCAGCGAGCTTTTCTGTCATTTTTTGGTCTTCTCGGGTAAATCTTGCTGTCGATGCCGTTTTGGGCGCCGTCGGAGTGCAGACTACGCAACTCCACCATTTCGCTCCGTTTGGCTCCGTTTTAGCTCTTATTCGCCTCATTTCAGTTGCGTTGTGTTCCTAACTGATAGCCCTAAAAAATAAGCATGAAAACAACCTTCCTTTAAAGTGTAATCTCATTCAAAAATATAAAATAAGTGTAAAAGAGATTAAACATCGAAAGACTTATCGGAAAGTGACAGGGCAAAATTTCATTTCTTACTCGTTTTTGCTCCAAATTGCATCGTTTTTGTTTTTTTTTCTCCATAAGTCCATTATTCATCATACATACAACAAAAAATCTCAACATATTTTTAAAGTTCAATATCATCAAAATAAGTGTGAAATAGGTATGAAAATCTCAACATATTTTTTTTTGGTCAAGTGGATCACCAACTAAAGATCCAAATTTACATCTTACCAATTTTCTAGAATTGCGTGCTACATTTAAATACGATGGTATTTTAGATGATGACAAAAGACTTAGGTTATTTTTTTTATCACTGAGGGATAAAGCTAGGATGTGGTTGAATTTTTTAGCACCTGGATCTATCAGAACTCGGGGTGATTTAGCACAAAAATTCCTTGCTAAATATTTTCCACCATAAAAAACTGCTAAGCTTAGAAATGATATCACATCTTTTAATCAGTTTGAAGGGGAATCTATTTCTAAAGCACGAGAATGATTTAAAGAACTCTTAGGAAAGTGTCCACATTATGCTATACTAGATTGGTTAATAATTCAAACCTCTTATATTGGATTAATTGGTTCTCTTAGATCTATTATTGATGTCGCTGCTGGTGGTTCATTAATGTCAAAAACATTTCATGATTCTTATGCTTTAATTGAAAAGATGGTTACCAATAATTTTCAATGATTTTCTGAGAGGATGAATCCAAAGAAAGTAGTCAATATTCATGAAACATATGCATTTACTATGTTAGCAAATCAAGTTGCTGCAATTTCAAGGAAGTTAGACAATTTTGGAATGAATTTTTCTCAACCAATTTTCAATATTGAAGAGAATTCATTAAGACAAATGGTAGATTCTCAAACATCATTAGAAACTTTGAATGTCATACATAATAAGCAAAATAACCCATATTCCAATTTTCATAACCCAGGTTGGAAGAACCATCCCAACTTTAACTGGAATAAAAATTTGAGTGTAAATAATCAGCAATGGGGGAACAACCAAGTAAACTCATTGAGAAATTGGAACAACCAAGGGAATTATAATTATAGATCTACTTATCCTCTAGGAATCAACAATAATACACAATTTAATGATAAGAAGTCATCTAAAGAAGAAGTGGTGTTACAAATGGGTAATCAGTTACAGTCAAGGAGCTACAATTAGAAATATTGAGAATCAACCTAGGCAAATTGCAAGTTCATTAAGTAATAGATCCCAAGGAACACTTTCTTGTAATACTGAATCAAATTCAGACGACCAAAATAAAGAGCATGTTAAAGCCGTACAACTTAGAAGTGGAAGAGAGTTGGAAGGTAGGATTCAAAAAGAGATTGAAGTGGAGAGAGAGAAGAAATTGAAAAATCAGAAGAGGATGCTCCGAAAGATTTTGAAAGACCTATTTCTCCACCAAAAATTGATTTATAAAAACCACCACTTCCATTTCCTCAGAGACTTTGACAACAGAAGTTGGATAAGCAATTTTCAAAATTTCTGGAAATATTTAAGAAGCTTACATGTCAACAAAAGTTGGATAAGCAATTTTCAAAATTTCTGGAAATATTTAAGAAGCTTATAATTAATATTCCTATTAGTTGAAGCCTTATAAAAAATGCCAAGCTATGTAAAGTTTATGAAGGATATTCTCAACAAAAAAAGAAAGTTTAAAGATAATGAAACTGTTGCACTTAGTGAGGAGTGCATTGCTATAATTCAGAAGAAACTTTCTGAAAAGCTTAAAGTTTCTGGTAGCTTTACAATTCTATGTGCAATAAGAGACAGATTTTATGGGAAAGCTTTATGTGATTTAGGTGCAAGCATTAACCTTATGCCATTATCAATATTTAAGAGATTGAGATTAGGAGTAATAACTCCAAATATTGTAACTCTGCAGTTAGTAGATCGTTTGATAACATACCCTAAAAGAGTTATAGAATATGTCCTAGTGAAAGTGGATCAATTTATCTTTCCTATTGATTTCATTGTGCTAGATATGAAAGATGATAAAGAGATACCTATCATTTTGGGGAGACCTTTCCTAGCCACAGGAAGAGCAATGATAGATGTGCAAAAAGGGGAATTAACAATGTGCATCAATGATCAAAATGTTAGTTTAACATTTCAAAATCAATGAAATACCCTGCAAAAGGTAAAGATGATGAATGATATAGGATGGATGTTATAAGATTTTTGAGCGAATGCCATTTCAAGACTACTTATGAAAAAAAATCTGAAGAAAAAGATTTGGAACACGAGCAAGAAGAGGAATTATATCAATGTATAAACCTTTTTAAGGAAGATTCAAGTTATGTTCAAGAAAGTTTTGAAATTTTGGACACGATAGACAATGATAAATCATTTTGCCATCTATTGAAAAACCTCCAGAACTTGAGTTGAAATTACTTCATGAACAATTAAAATATGCCTTTTTAGGAGATTCCTCTACTTTACCTGTTATAATTTCGTCGAAGTTAACAAAGGAAGAAGAAGAAAAGCTGATGAAAATTTTGAAAAAATTTAAAAAAGCCTTCGGATGGACAATTGCTGATATTAAAGGAATCAGTCCTTTAATTTATATGCATAGAATTAATCTGGAAGAAAACTGCAAACCCAGGGCTGATCCACAAAGGAGATTAAATCCTGTTATGAAAGAGGTTGTTACGAAAGAAATTTTAAAGTGGTTAGATGCTGGAATTATGTACCCTATTTCAGATAGTGCATAAGTTAGTTCAATTCATTGTGTTCCTAAGAAAGGAGGAGAAACTGTAACTGTGAATGAGCATAATGAGTTAATACCTCTTAGACAAGTTACAGGGTGAAGAAAATGCATTGATTATTGAAAATTAAATCTTGTCACTAGGAAAGATCATTTTCCACTACCCTTTTTAGATCAAATGCTGGATAGACTAGCTGGGCCAATTACTTTTACTTTCTGGATGGATGTACCGGTTATCACCAAATTTAAATATCTCCTGAGAATAAAGAGAAAACAACATTTAACATTACTTATGATACTTTTTCTTTTAGAAGAATGTCCTTTGGTTTATGTAATGCCCCTGCTACATTTCAAAGATGTATGATGACAAATTTTTTGTGATTAATTAGAAAATGATTGAAGTCTTTATGGATGACTTTTCAGTGTTTGGAACTTTATTTAACTCATGTTTAGAACCTTTCTCTAAAGTTCTTAAGCGCTGTGAAGAAACAAATATAGTCCTTAACTAGAAAAATGTCAATTTATGGTAGTAGGAGGAATTGTATTAGGCCATCAAATATCAGAAAATGGTATGGAAGTAGATCCTGCTAAAATTCCAAGTGATCGCTAATTTATTTTATCCTACAAATGTAAAAGAAATTAGGAGTTTTTTAGGACATGCTAGATTCTACAGGCGATATATTAAGGACTTTTCTAAGATTGCTAAGCCTTTATGCCATTTACTGTGATGTAATTTTTAATTTTGATGAGGAATGCCTAGAAGCTTTTAAATTATTAAAAGAAAAATTAATCACTGCACCAATTATAGTTTCACCAAACTGGGAAAAACCTTTTAAACTTATGTGTGATGTAAGTGATTATGCTATTGGTGCTGTTTTAGGACAAAGTTATGATAAATTTTTCAAAGTTATTTTTTATACTAGTAAAACTCTTAATGAAACTCAAATTATACAACAACTCAAAAAGAGTTATTTGCAATAGTATATGCCTTTGATAAATTTAGATCATATTTGATTGGAACTTATTGTATAGTGCATACAGATCATTCTGCTATTCAGTACTTAATGAAAAAGAATGATACTAAACCAAGACTTATAAGATGGATTCTTCTTTTACAATTCATTCTGCTATTAAGTGCTTAATGAAAAAGAAGGATACTAAACTGAGACTTATAAGATGGATTCTTCTTTTACAAGAATTTAATTTTGAAACAGTAGATCAGAAGGGGACTGAAAATTAAATTGCTGATCGTTTGTCCAGGCTTGAATTAGAAGAACCACCCTATTTTGAAAAGAAATTAATGAACATTTTCCAGAAGAAAAATTGTTCACTATAAATGAGTGGCGTGTTCCGTAGTAAGTTGACATTCTGAACTATATCGTTAGTGATCTTAAAACTTATGGAATGACATACCAACAAATGATGAAATTTATTTCTGAAGCTAAGACTTTTTTTTGTGATGACCCATATTTGTAGAAATAAGAAAAGGATCTGATCATTTGATGATGTGTACCATTAGAAGAAACATATGAAAATATCCAAAAAAGTCATAATTCTGATTTTGGGGGACATTTTGGTGTTGATAAAACAACATAAAAAATTCTACAATCTGAATTTTATTGGCCCACAATTTTTAGAGATGTTAATGTTTATATCAAAACTTGTGATAAATGTTAAAGAGTAAGCAATATTTCTAGAAGAAATGAGATGCCCCTCAATTATTTGCTAGAAGTTGAAATATTTGATGTTTGGGGATTAGATTTCATGGGACCATTTATACCACTTTCGAAAACTTATATATTCTGTTAGCAGAGGACTATGTACCCAAATGGATAGAAGTTTTTACTTTACCTCGATGTGATGCTCAAAGTGTTGCAAAATTTTTGAAAACAAACATATTTTGTAGATTTGGGATGTGAGAGTTATCATTACTGATTGGGAAGTCATTTAAGAATTGTCATTATAGAGAAGTTATTAAAAAAATATCATATAAATCATAGGATCGCTACTATTTATCATCATCAGACAAGTGATTTGGCAGAATTATCTAATCGAGAAATTAAAAGAATTATAAAAAAACTGTGAATCCAACAAAAATGGATTGGTCAGTCAAACTTGACTATGCTTTGTGGGCTTATATGACTGCATATAGAAATCCTATATGAATGTCCCCATATAGGCTAATATTTGGGAAGGCTTGTCACTTACCAGTTGAACTTGAGCATAAAACATATTAGGCTATTAAAGAGTTCAATTATCATTTAAAAGTTGCTGGTGAGAAAAGATTGTTACAATTAAATGAGCTTGAAGAGATAAGGAATATGTTGATGAGAAAAGATTCTTACAATTAAATGAGCTTGAAGAGATAAGGAATAAATCTTATGAGAGTGATAAGATTTATAGAGAAAAGATGAAAATGTGGCATGATTGAAAGATTCTTACTAAAAATTTTCAGCCAGGGCAACAAGTTTTACTATATAATGCAAGGTTACGATTATTTCCAGGCAAACTTAAGTCCAGGTGGATGGGCACAATCATTGTGATAAAAGTTTATCGTTATGGAGCTGTGGATATTAAAGATCCTAATTCTGAGAAAATTTTTAAAGTGAATAGACATAGACTAAAACCTTTTTATATAGGGGATCAACATAAATATAATGATGGAATGATGTTGGGTCAACTTGAATGACCACTGGTTACGTCGGGTTGACAACATAAAACCACGCGCTTTGTGGGAGGCAACCAATAGTTATCAGTGTGTTTTTGTTTTGATTGTTGTTTTAAGTCTGTTTAAAAAACTTAGGGTAGTATTTTTGAGTTTATTATGTGCAAGTAATGATTTTTAGAGTTCATTTATTGACTTAGACATGTTAGAATAAGAATTTGGACGTTAAGTTGACTAGTGCAAAAATGTGCACTAGTGCTTAAGTGCGGCAATTTAATCACATGTGCAAATTTCAATTTCTAGAAGGTATGAGTGCAATTTAGTTGGAATAAACATGTCTTGGCAGTTTCTAGTCATGCCTAGAAGTTATTAGGGGGAATTAGGCCTATAAATAGGAGTTTGTGAAGGAATTTCACCCTGGATTATTTTTAGCCCTAAAAGTCTAGGAAAAAGGGGGATTTAGAGAAAATGCCTTCATGGGAGATGAATTTGAAGAAGAAGGAAGAAACCATGAGGAAGAAGTTCATCAGTCAAAGTGCATAGGAGATGTATAATGGTTTCTTATCCCTTAGTTTTGAAGGCATATCGGAGAAGATCAACAAGATAGATAATATTATATCTGTATTAGAGACTAAGGTGCTTGAATTGCATGCTCATCTAGAACATATTGGGTGGAAAATTAAGATGCAATTTAGCCTTACCAATTATATAGAGGAAGTGGATAAGGTGATGTTCCTTAAGCAAAAGTGGATCGAAGATGATAGTGTTAGAGCTTGTCACCACCGTCCATTTTATCAACTCTATATTCCTGGAGAGACTACTGAGAGACAAGAATTCGTTCCTTCTAATGAAGAATGACATTAAGTTAAGTGTTAGGAATTGTGTGTTTGGAGTCATGTTTTTAAGTGTTTTAGTGTTTATGTCTTGTGTTTAGTTGTTTGTGTCACTTATGAGTGTAATTGTAAAATGTGTGTTAAGTGTTTTGTACTTAGGAAATTTTCCTCATCCAAGACTATTTAGAGAGAGAACTAAGTGTTAAATATGTTTGTACTTGTTTGTGAATTATTATAAGTTTGTTTTTGTGAAAATTTGTGTTATTTTTAGCCTTGAATTGAATTAATTATTATGGAGAATTTTGAGAGAGAAGGGAGTTATAGGAAGTAAAAAAATAGTCATTTAAGTGCTATGAGACCATTTAGGGGTGCTTTACTTAGGATAATATTGCATTTTACTTAAAATTAAAAATTTCAAGAATTCTACACTGGCGCTTAAGCGCCACATCTCACGTTTAAGCATGAACCAACCTGAGAGGCATGCGCCTAAGCGCCACTTACCCGTGCTTAAGCGCCTGTTCACAAAAACCTATTCACGAATGGTTAAAAAAGAATTTTAAGTCCAAAAATACCATTTTTAACGCTTCTTATCATCTTCCCCAACTCAAATTTGCGATTTTGAGGGCTAGGGCAAGTGAAATATGGAAATTTTTTTATGGAAGCAATTGAGATTTGCTAGATCCAAGTTCCTTGAGGTTTTTATGCAAAAGTTTGGACTTTCACCGTATATTTTAAGCACATTTGGAAGATTTCAAAAATTTACTATTCATGGTGAAAAGTGAAGAAACTTATGGAGATTGCTTGGGAAGTTTAGTTAGTGCATTTGGAAGTTTAGTTTAGTGGTTTAAACTTGATTTTTAAAGTTATTTTTGGAATTTATCAAATTTGTAGAATGACACCAAGAATGAAAAGAAGCAGAGGAAAGAGCCCTCTTGATTCGAGCAAATTTGTCAGTTCAAAAGCTCAGGATCAATAAAGTGATGCTCTACAGTAATGAAAATTGATTCAGGAGTGATATTTTAAGAGTCCAGGTGGAGTGGTAGAAGACCTGATAATCCGCCGACAGTGGGAAAAGTTCTATTGTTTCTCTGTCGGCATAGTGAATTCTGTTGTAAGGGAGTTTTATGCAAATCTCCCAGAGGCTGAGGATGATCGAGTTATGGTTTGAGGGAAGTTGGTACCTTTTACTCCAGAGGTAATCAACTTATTTTACCACTTACCAACAAAAACTTTATGTTTTAATGCAAATTATAGTCCTACGGAAGCAGATTTAGATGAGATTATTTCATCTTTGACTAATGGGAGAGGTCTTTGGAAGATTACCAATGAGAGAAGAGTAAATTTCCCAACTTCCAAGTTATGTGCACCTTCAAAGGCCTAACACTATTTTATTTCTTCTCGTCAGCTTCCGACCAGTCATCTCAATGAAGTGACCAGAGAGAAAGCAACGTTGAATTATTGTATTCAGGAGGGAAAGCCCATCAACATAGGGGCTTTGATCTATCACACTATCGTTAGTTCAGTTGCTGCTGCTACAACTGTAGGTATGGAATTTGCTTCCTTGATATTTTCTTTATGCGAGCAGGCTAGAGTGAAGTATGATAGTTGGGAGGAAGTTTTGTTACCTCTAAAGCCGATTACAAGAGTGAATGTGAAGAGTTATTCTGAGCATTCAATTTTTGGTTGGAGAGGAGGATTTTCCAAAAGCTATGGATCTGAGACGTCTGCTGCATCTACCTCTGTTGCATATTCATCTAGACGATCTACTTCACGTGCTTCTACTTCTATAGGTGATTCCAAGACGAAGGATGAGTTATTGCAGAAGATGATGGATAATATCAATTTTACCGCTGATAAGGAACAAAATTTAGAGCATTTGGCAGATCATACTAATAGTTATAATGGAAGAAAGAGTGATTATGAAGAGAAATTCCACTCATCTTTGGAGAGCCTGATTAGAGGTGAACCAGGAGTGTAATTTCCTCCATATCCTTGATATCCTGATTATGAGTCTGCAGAAAAATGGTAAAGCGGTGATTTTAAGGATGAAGAGTAGAGCTGAGAGATTCATTTATGATATGAATTATGTGGTCTAAGCTTGCTACATTTGCATGTGGGTGTTGTTTTGAACTATATTGTGTTTTAGAATTTTATGTTTTATTATTATTCTTATGAAGTTTGTGGTAGTTAATATTATATTTTTTATTTTTAGGGTAGTAGCTATTGTTTTGTGTTTAGTACTGTGATTTTGTTAGTTTAGAACTTAACTTAATTTCATATTTGTTATAAAGTAGAAAATCTTGTTAGCTTAGATCTTAAAATTGAAATTCAAAAAGTACTGCGTTGTATTTTTCTTTTATCATGTTAGTGTATTGTATGCTTTCATACCCACTGTTTAGAAGTCTATTTGAATCTCTACATGTTAAACTAAAATGAAAATTTAGAAAATTTGATCAAAAATTAATTTTACTCCTGTCTTTAGTTTTACACTTGTATAATTAGGATGTTAAAATTCCTATTAGCATGTTAATTTTAAATTTTCATTCTTCCTTGTGTATATCTAATTCTAAATTGTTTAATCTGTTAAAAATTTAAGTTTGTGGAGGATGAAAAATATTTGCAAAATTGGAATTTCATTTGTTCTCAAATGTACTACAAGTGAATTTGAATTTTAAAAGAAAAATTAATTATGTATTTGAAGTTATATTAGGGAAGTAAAATTTCATTTAAGAAATGGTAAGAAAATTTAGTTAAAATTTTAAGCAATGAAGAAAAACTTTATGTTAAAAATTTTTAATATAGAAAATGATTAATATAAGTGACTACCTTTAGTAAGAAAAATTGTATTTTTTGAAAAATTTAGAAAATTTAGAATTTTATTTTTAAAACTTAAATTTCTTTTATTAAAATGATTTTCAAAACTATTATTATATCAGAGAAGGCAATGCCTAAGCGTCGAGACCCCATGTTTAAGCGCCAGTGGCAGTTACTTGATGAGTAAAATCAATTTTTACGAATTTTTAAGAGGTTTTTGAGGAACCCATTGGCTTAATAGGTGGTTGTGACCACCATGGGCGAAAATTATCATGAAAGGATGCGTCTCTTAGGCAAATACATCGAATCAAGACACATTTTGAAGAGATCCCAAGGAACCTCTTGGAAAATTACAAAAGAAAGAAGAGAGGACTTAGAAAAGAGTCCTAAAAATATTGGCAAGTTTTGAAAGTTCTTTTCTAGGGAGTTAGTTCAGAGAGATTTTCAGAAACAATTTTTAATTTACTTTGGCCTTTTTGTTATTTTGTTTTGAGTGATTGTAAAAGAGAAGAGATTCAAAGGAACTTCAAGAGTTTGGTGTAGGACTTGAGGTAAGTTTTTATCTATTTGTTTTAGACTACTTTTGATTTTAATCGAGACTTTTTGTTGGTTTGACAATGATTTCTTCATTTAAACTAAAGTGTGATTATGTTTTCTCCATGGATTCTGAGTAGTTTTCTTTATCATTCTTCTTAAAATGATAAGTAATTATGTTTTGGATGGAATTTGTGGAGAGTATTTATCTTTAATGTTGGAAGAAGTTGTGATGGTTTAAATTGATGCACTTCATTTATTTCTTGATTTGGCCAATCGAGATGTTAAAATTTATTGTGAGAACATGTTAGAACCAGGCTGGTATTGTCTCAGTTAACAATTGGAAAGAATCACATGAGGTTGTATGAATGTGAATGTAGTTCATATGATTGAGTGCAAATAAATAGGGAAACATTCATTGATGGGTGTAGAGTTAGAGGACTTTAACGGAACAGGTTAAAGCCCCCATGTGGAGGGAATCGAGGGAACTCTAGAGTGAGAGCTAGTATCTTCCATGCCTAGCCGGTTCTGAGAACTATTCATACTTTAAATTAGTCAATGTTCTTTATAGCATCTTTAATAAGGGTAAAGAATATTTTTGCTCCTATTTGGCTCAACACAATTTGCATACTTTCACAACAGAATTCCTATACTTATTACTAATTTATGATATGAAGAAAGATATTTTCATAGTAAGTACTTTTCTTCTACAAAAAATTTAATTATCTTTTTACTGTTTCTTTAAAATATCAAAAATACCAAAAATATTTAAATTTTAAATTCTTACAAAAATTATTTTCAGTTTAAGTAATTATCTATTTAAAAATAGACTAAAAAGTACATATTACATAATCTTCTCGTTAGGTTTGATATTCAGGTGTTAATAAAAAAGTCTTATATTACTTGATAACGATACGTATACTTATGTAGTATCCCAATATAAATCTATATGAATTAAAAAGTTAAATTCTTATTTTTCTTCAAGATTAAGTTTTTGGTTTTGTTGCAAAATATGAAAATATAAGTGAAAAATACCATCAGAACTATTGCAATACTATGCATAAGCATTATGTATGGGATCACCCATTTAAAATATGTGTTTTTAGGAGAGTCGTCTACATTGCATGTTATTGTATCTTTTGAATTAACATAAATTCAAGAACAAAATTTAATAGAGATTTTTAAAAAATATAAAAAGACTTTTGGATGGAATTTAGCATATATTAAAGGAATTAGTCCTTCTATTTGTATGTACAGAATCCTATTAGATGAACAATATGAACATAAAGTTGATCCTTGGAGGAGGTTAAACAAAATAATGAGAGAAGTTGTAAGAAAAAATTTTTTAAAATGGCTAGATGCTATAATTGTATGTCCTATTTCAGACTATGTTTGAGTAAGTCCAATTCACTGTGTTCCAAAGAACGGAGGAGTGACCGTTGAAGAAAATGTGAAAAATGAATTAATACTAATAAGACAAGTTACTGGTTGGCAAATTTTTTTTTACTATAGAAAATTAAACATGGCCAACTGAAAAGATCACTTTCGTTTACCTTTTCTAGACTAAATATTGGATAGATTAGCTGGGAACAAATATTTTTGCATTTCAGATGGATATAACAGTTATCACCAAATTCCAATTGCTCTAGAGGATCAAGAGAAGACAACATTTACTAGACTATATGGAACATTTAATTTTCGTACAATGCCTTTTGGACTATGCAATGCAACTGCAACATTTCAAAGATGTATGATGTCAATCTTTAGCAATTTTATTGAATAAGGAATGAAAGTGTTTATGGATAATTTTTTTGTATTTGGAACTTCTTTTGAATTATGTTTAAATAATTTAGAAAAAGTTCTGGAAGTATGTGAAAAAATCAACCTAGCACTAAATTGGGAAAAATGTCAATTTATGGTTGCAGGAGGAATTGTCCTTGGGTATAAAATTTTTGAAAATGACATGGAAGTAGATCCTACAAAAATTCAAGTTATTGAAAAATTTCCACCTTTGATTATTGTTAAAGGGGTAAGAAGCTTTTTAGGACATGCTGGTTTCTATAAGTGTTACATAAAAAAAATTTCTAAAATAACTAAGCCATTATGCCAACTTTTAAAAAATGACATGAAATTTAATTTTAATGAGGAATGCATAAAAGAATTTGAATTATTGAAAGAAAAATTAATCACTACACCTATAATAGTTCCGCCGAATTAAGAGAAACCATTTGAAATAACATGTGATGTTAGTGATTATGATATTGGGGTTGTGCTAGAACAAAGGCACAACAAAGTTTTTAAAGTAATATATTATGCTAGTAAAACTCTAAATGATGCTCGAATTAATTACACTACTACTGAAAGAGAGTTACTCGCTATTGTTTATGTCTTTGATAAATTTAGACCGTACTTAATTGGAACTAAATGTATAGTGCATACAGATGATTTTGCTCTTAAATACTTGATGCAAAAGAAGGATGTTAAACCAAGATTAATTAGATGGATACTTCGATTGTGAGATTTTGATTTTACCGTAGTTGATAGAAAGGAAAATTATAACCAAATAGCTAATCATTTTTCTATATTAGAAAGTAAAATATTAACTAATTTTGCAAATAAAATTTTAGAGAATTTTCCTAATGAACACATATATAGTATTGATGAAATGAATGTACTGTGGTATGCCAATATAGTAAATTGTATTGTAAGTGATATTTTATCACCTGATATAAAAAATCCACAATTAAAGAAATTTATATATGATTCAAAATTCTATTTTTGGGATGACCCATATCTATATAAATAATGTAAAGATCTAATTATTAGGAGATTTGCGCTGATACACTGAAAATATATGCATTTTTAGACCCATATTTTATACTTATTTTTGGTGATATTGCATCTTAATGAAAGGTATTTTGATGTTTTCTTGCAGGTTATTGATTTTTAGGGCTTAAAGCAAAAAGGAAGCAATGTATTTTGATGGTTCCTTGCAAGTTGTTAGTTTTAGGACTTAAAGCAAAAAAGGAAGCAAAAAGGATGGAATTTGGAGTGAAAATGACATTTTTAAAGAAGTACTCAATGCCAGCCGTGCGAAGGGCAACACCGATGACGCAGAACAACAGAACAGCTGAAATTTTTACTTAGCGCTGACGGCGCCAGACTTAGCGCCAAAGCCGGTTCAGCCCACCGTTTCTAGAAGGTTCGATGTATTTGGATGATTTTTGAAGATACTTTGGAGGCACCTCTTGGAGAACCGACCTTGGGCTTTATATGGGGTTGAAAATCATCAGCAAAGTGCCTCCTATTCGCTCCAAGACATTCCTCCATGCTCCATTTTTGCAATTCTTTGTAATCCATCTTCATTCCACCACCACATTGGAGTCCACTAGTGATTTTTCTTTTAATGTTTAGAGTTTGTGTGGTGAGATTTAGTGTGAAACTTTTTGTAGGAGTGTTGGAGAAAGAGAAAAGACAGAGATATCTTTTTCCTACATTTCTAAGGAAAGGCTATGAGGGATTTGCTTTGAGAAAGACTTTCAGATAAGTTTTGTTTGTTTATTAGTTTTGCATGAACTTTCTCTTGTATATAAAATTTGTGTTTTGTTGTGTCTTTCTCATGAAGTCTGAGTAGTTCATTATATCTTTCTCCCTACTCTGAGATATGGTGAAATGAAGAGATAATATGATGTGCCAATATTAAAATATAAAATAAATTGTAATGATTTTTCAACTCCAAACTTAATTTACATTTTGATTTGACAATTGATTTGTTAAAATATGTTGTGAAACATATGATCCGAGAAATAGAGTATGAGTTCTACAACAGAGTGAGGATCACATTTGATTTCATTGAGGAGAAATTTGTTCATGAAATTAAGTGCAAATAAATAGGGAAATATTCTTTGTTGGGTGTGGAATTGGAGAATCTTTAGGGTGACAGACTAAAATTTCCAATTCGGTCTTAGTGTTTAAAAACTAAAGCGAGAGTTAGCCTTCAGGTGAAGGTAAGTGGGAGCTCTGGTGTGGGAGCTGGTATCCTCCTAGCCTAGCCACGGATTTAAGGACTAATCCAAGGATTAGCCAATGATTTTCTATGCACTATATCAGGGTAGATAATTATAATTGCTCCTATTTAGCACAATACAAATTGTAAACATTTATCTCATTTCATTTCACCAGAACCTCATTGTAGTGGGAAGGATGCTTTTTTCACATAAGAAATCTTCATTACATAAATATAGTTAGTAGATTAGTATTTACTTTTTAAACATTGCATTTATGTTTTGCTAATAGTCAAGTACTTTAGTTTTGATAATATCTCAACATTTGAAATTAGTGATAGTGATTTCGTTTGAATTTCTGTAAATTTCCTATTAAAACTTATATTTGTCAATTTACACCTTCCCTATGGGCTCGATATTTGGGGGTTAAATAGAAAGTCATTTATTACTTGAGAATGATACGTATACTTGCATAGAATCACATTATTAATTGCCTATAATTATATGTATATATTACACAACTTGCTTTTCATATAAGAATCAAGTTTTTGGCGTTGTAGTGGTGTCAACTTCATAAATCCTTACATATATAAAATCGGGACCCAAGTTTTTGGCATCGTTGCTGGGGGGGTAACGGTTTAATTTAGGTAAATTAAATAGTTTTGATAAATTAGGAAAGTTAGAGATAATATATATACTACAAAAATATATAAAAAGAAAAAAATATATATAAAATTAAAAATCCAAAAAAAAGAATTTTTCTTTGCTTACTTTATTTATTTATGCAAACTATTAGATTTGAAAGCTTAATACCTTACGATTAAGAGTGAATATACTATTATGAAAATTCGAGAGCAACAAAGGGAAATTAAAAATTTAAAGAAATGGAAAATAACTTAGAAAATCTAATAAATGAGAATAGGCAAAGTTCTTTAAAAGATTATGCGAATCAGACAACAGATGAACTTCACTTGACTATTCAAAATCTTGATGTTCCTGCTATAAAATAATAAGTTTTGAGGATCACCTACTGAAGATCCTAACTTACATCTTGCTAGCTTTCTTGAGATTTGTGCTACATTTAAATATGACGGAGTGTTTAATGATGTTGTTAGGCTTAGAATTTTCATTTTTCATTAAGGGATAATGCCAAGGCTTGGTTAAATTCATTAGCACCTGGATCTATTAGAACTTGGGGAGAACTATCACAATTTTCCTTTTTATTTAAGGGACAAAGCTAAAGCTTGGTTAAATTCATTAGCACCTAGATCTATCAAAACTTGGGGAGAACTATCACAAAAACACTTGGCTAAATATTTTTTACCCTAAAAAATTGCTAAGCTTAGAAATGATATCACATCTTTTTGTCAGTTTGAAGGGGAATCAATATATGAGGCCTGGGAAATATTTAAAGATCTTCTTAGAAAATGTCTACACCATGCTTTGCCAGATGGTTAATAATTCAAGCCTTTTACAATAGATTTGTAAGATCACTAAGATCTATTATAGATGCTACTGTGGGTGGATCATTAATGACAAAACCTTTTAAAGAAGCATATTCTTTAATTGAAGAAATGGCTACTAATAATTTCCAATGGCCCTCTGAAAGGGTAAATAATAAGAGAGTAGCCAGCATTCATGATTCTGATGCAATGTTTATTTTGGCCTCTCAAATTATGCTATTTCTAAAATGAGTGATAAAATAGGAGAGAACTACTCTCAAATACCCCCAATATTAGAGGAAAATTTATTAGGACAGATTATTGATACTTAACTATCTTATAAAACTTTAAACGCTATAAATAATCAAAATAACAATCCCTATTTTAACTATTTTAACCCTAGATGGAAAAATCACCCTAATTTTAGCTGGAATAATTATAACAATATGTTGAATCCATCTAAAAATTTCAACAATCAAGGAAATCCAAACTTTCAACCTTATTATCCTCCAGCATTTAACTCCAAGCCTAACCCATAAGCTAAGCGAAAGTAGTTGACGATGGAAGAAGTGATGTTGAATATGGGAAATCAAATACAAAATCAAGGGGCTGTTATTAGAAATATTGAAAACCAATTAGAGCATATTGCTACAGTTATTAGTAACAAACCTTTTAGAATTCTTTCGAGTACTGTGGAAGATAATCAAAAAGATCAAAATCAAGAGCAAATTAAAGCTATTTATTTACAAAATGGAAAAATGTTGAAACAAGAATCCAAAGAGAAACTGAAGTTGATGAAGAGAAGGAAGAAATGGAAAAATGATCAACATGAAAATGAACAAACACAAGTTCCTTTAGAAAAACCATTACCTCCGTTTCCTCAAAGACTGAAGCAGAAGAATAAAGATAAACAATTTACAAAATTTTTGGAACTCCTTAAGAAATTAACAATACATATTCCTTTTGTTGAAGCTTTGGAACAAATACCAAGTTATGTGAAATTTATGAAGGATGCACTAAATAAGAAAAGGATGTTTACAGATCATGAGACCATTGCACTCACTGAAGAGTGTAGTGTTATTATTCAGGAAAAGCTTTGTAAAATGTTAAAAGATCCTTGTAGTTTTACTATACCTTGTGCAATTGGTGAAAAGTTTTATGGAAAAGCTTTATGTGATTTAGGAGCGAGTATCAATCTTTTTCCCTTATCGATCTTTAAACATTAAGATTTGTATCAATCTTTTTCCCTTATCTTTAAACGTTAAGATTTGGGAAAAATCTCCACTACTACAATAACTCTTCAGTTAGTTGATCGATCAATAGCTTATCCAAAAGGAGTTATAGAGGATGTACTAGTAAAAGTGGATAAATTTATTTTCCCTCTAGACTTTTTAGTATTGGATATGGAGGAAGATAAAGAGATTCCTATTATTTTAGGGAGACCATTTCTTGCAACAGGGAGAGCTGTGATAGATGCACAAAAAGAGAATTAATAATGAGAGTTAATGATCAAAAAGTAAAATTTAATATAACAAAAGCTATGAAACATCCTGTAATAGAAAAAGATAATGAATGTTTCAGGATGGAAGTAGCTAATTATCTGAGTAATGAACAGTTTGAGAATGAGTATGAAGATAAATTAAAGTAAGGAGAAATTTTTGAGAATGAAGATGAAATAAAAGCAGAAGATTTGGATTATATTCATGGTAAATTTGAAACATTAGACTTGTTGGAAAACGATAGTAAAAATCTTACTCCTTCAAGTATTAAACCACCTAAACTTGAATTAAAGATATTACATGCCCATTTAAAGTATGTATTTTTAAGAGAGTCATCTACATTACCTGTTATTATATCTTCTGAGTTAATTGAAATTCAAGAACAAAAGTTTATTCAAATGTTGAATAAATATAAAAAGGCTTTTGGATGGACTTTAGCAGATATTATAGGAATTTGTCCTTCAATTTTTATGTACAAAATTTTATTAGTTGAACAATATGAACCTAAACCTGATCCTCATAGAAGATTAAACCCAATAATTAAAAAGGTTGTTAAAAAAGAGATTTTAAAATGGTTAGATGCTGGAATTATATATCCTATTTCAGACAGTACTTGGGTAAACCCAGTTCACTGTGTTCTGAAGAAAGGAGGAGTGACTTTTGAAGAAAATGAGAAAAATGAATTAATGTCAATAAGACAAGTTACTGGTTAACAAATTTGTATTGACTATAGAAAATTAAATATGGCCACCAGAAAAGATCACTTTCTTTTAGACCAAATGTTGGACAGATTGGCTGGGAATAAATATTATTGCTTTTTAGATAAATATATTGGTTATCATCAAATTCTAATTGCTCCAGAAGATCAAAAGAAAATAACATTTACAAGCCCATATGGAACATTTACTTTTCGTAGAATGTCTTAGGGATTATGCAATGCACCTGCAACACTTCAAAGATGCATGATGTTACTTTTTTGCAATTTTATAGAACATGGAATGAAAGTGTTTATGGATTATTTTTTTTGTATTTGGGACTTTGTTTGAATTATGTATTAATAATTTAGAAAAAGTTTTAGAAGTATATGAAAAAATCAACCTAGTATTAAACTTGGAAAAATGTCAATTTATGGTTGCATGAGGTATTGTGCTTGGGAATAAAATTTCCAAAAAAGGCATGGAGGTAGATCCTGCAAAAATCCAAGTTATAAAAAATTACTAGCACCTACTAATGTTAAAGGGGTGAGAAATTTTCTAGGAAATACTGGTTTTTACAGAAGCTACATTTAACACTTTTTTATATGTAATGTAATTAACTCTTTCTCACTAAATTTCATATATATTATGTGCAGTTTAATGTTTTAAGCCTTATAGTTTTTCATATTAGCGCCTGCAGTATTTCATAATTTATTTGTAAAAATTAGAATATTTAACAAGTATGAATTTTCTTTGTGTATTTAATGCTTTCTTTCACCCTTTTATTTTTAAAGTTCATGTAAATCTTTTAAAAAAAATTTAAGTTTGGGTGGGAGAAAAATTATTTTAAAAAAAGAAAAGAAAAAAAACTTAATTTTATTTTTCCTCACTTAACTATGTTTTCAAAAATTTTAAATTTAACATGACCTTTTGGTATTAAGGTTTAACTTTGGATAAGTATATTTATATTTTTAAATATATAGTAAATTTAAGTAAAAAAAACTTTCAATAATAAAGGTTAATTCTAGAGATTATGATATTTGGTAAAAGAGAATAAGACTATATTTTTCAGTTTTTAGTAAGGGAATTTGTAGTTTTGAAGTATTAAACATCTTAAAAGATTCATGTAGAAAGAAAATATTTAAACTTTATGTAATTTTTAAGTTAGTATGAATTTGTTAAGTGAAGAAATGTAAAAAGTTTCTAACTTTAAGAAGAGGATAGTGAAGTTCAAAATTATTAAAGGCTATCCAAATATAGTACCACATACATAAAAGAAAAGAAAAAGAAAGAAAAGAAAAAGGGGATTAACAGTGATCCTAAAAAAAAAAGAGAGATGTGGAGACGGTAAGGAATTGGACACATTTTCTAAACTTTTTATTTGAGTATTAGCTTAATGATTAGTAAAGTTTTATGAAGTTATTTTTCATATGAATTTTCTAAATGTATTTAATATGAAAAATTACAATTTTTCTTGATAGAAATAGAGGATTAGAAATCTTAGACACAATTACTGAATATCGTAGCACCTTTAGTATTAACTGGAGTTTTTTGAATTTTTCTTAAGTTCTACTTTTATGTTTAGGGAACTTAAATATGGAAGTCTAGAAGTTAAATTCTTTACCATAAGTCATACTTTTATGTAGTAGAGGAGTTACTTGACGACAAGTAACATGTAAGTTTGGGGGATTTTGATACACCGAAAATATATGCTTTTTTAGACCCATATTTTATACTTATTTTTGCTGATATTGCACCTTAATGGAAGTTATTTTGATGTTTTCTTGCAGGTTTTTAGGACTTAAAGCAAAAAAGAAACATAAAAGATGGAATTTGAAGTCAAAATGACGCTTTTGAAGAAGTAATCAACACCGGTCGTGCGAAGGGCAGCGTCGACGGTGTAGAACAACAGAACAGTTGAAATTTTTACTCAGCGCCGACGACACCAGAACTAGCGCCGACGGTGTCAGAACTAGCGTCGATGGAGCCAAAGGTGGTTCATCCCCCATTTTTAGAAGGTTCAATGTAATTAAATGATTTTTTAATAGATTTTGGAGGCACCTCTTGGAGAACCGACCTTGGGCTTTATATGGGGCCAAAATTCATTAGAAAAGTGACCCCTTTTCACTCCAAAACATTCATCCACGCTTCATTTTCGCCATTCTTCATAATCGACCTTCATTCCACCACCATATTGGAGTCCATTAGTGATTTTTCTTTTATAGTTTAGATTTTGTGTGGTGAGATTTAGTGTGAAACTTTATGTGAGAGTGTTGGAGAAGGAGAAAAGTGAGAGATATCTTCTTCCTATATTTCTAAGGAAAGGCTACCACGGATTTTCTTTGAGAAAGAGTTTCAGATAAGTTTTGTTTGTTTATTAGTGTTGTATGAACTTTCTTTTATATATGAAATTTGTGTTTTGTTGTGTCTTTCTCATGAAGTCTGAGTAATTCAATTTATCTTTCTCCCTACTCTGTGATATAGTGAAATGAAGAGATAATATGATGTGCCAATATTAAAATATAAAATAAAATGTGATGATTTTTCAACATCAAACTTAATTTACATTTTTATTTGAACAATTAAATTGTTAAAATATGTTGTGAAACAAATGATCCGAGAAATAGAGTACGAGTTCTACAACAGAGTGAGGATCACATTTGATTTCATGGAGGAGAAATTTGTTCATGGAATTAAGTGCAATATAAATATTCTTTATTGGGTGTGGAATTAGAGAATCTTTAAGGTGACAGACTAAAATCACCAATTTGGTCTTAGTGTTTAAAAACTAAAGTGAGAGTTAGCCTTTAGGTGAAGGGAAGTGGGAGCTATGGAATTGGAGCCGGTATCCTCATAGCCTAGCCACGAATTTAGGGACTAAACCTAAGATTAACCAATGGCTTCTATGCACTGTATTAGGGTAGAGAAGTATAATTGCTCTTATTTGGCACGATACATATTATAAACATTTATCTAATCTCATTTCACCAGAACCTCATTGTAGTGGGAAGGATCCTTTTTTTCACATAAGAAATCTTCATTACATAAACAAAGTTAGTAGATTAGTATTTACTTTTAAACTTTGCATTTATGTTTTGCTAATAGTTAAGTACTTTAGTTTTAATAACATCTCAACATTCCAAAATTAGTGATAGTGATTTCATTTGAATTTATGTAAATTTCTTATTAAAACTTATATTTGTCAATTTACACCTTCCTTGTGGGATCGATATTTGGGGCTTAAATAGAAAGTCCTTTATTACTTGAAAACGATATGTATACTTGTGTAGAATCCCATTATTAATTACTTATAATTATATATATTTTACAAAACTTACTTTTCATATAAGAATCAAGTTTTTGGCGCTGTAGTGGTGTCAACTTGTTAAATCCTTACATATAAAAATTGGGATCATGTACCTTATTAGGAAACTCAACAAATAATTGAAAGATGCGATGAATCTGAATTTGGAGGACATTTTGGAATGAATAGACATTTTGGAATGAATAGAACTGCCTATAAAGTTTTGCAAGATGGATATTATTGGCCTACTCTTTTTAGAGATGTTAATGAATATATTAAAACTTGCGATCGATGTCAACGAGTAGAAAATATTTCTAGAAGAAATGAAATGCCTCTAAATTACACATTAGAACTTGAAATTTTTTATGTGTTGGGATTAGATTTTATGGAACCATTTATGCCTTCATTTAGGAATTTATATATATTACTCGATGTTGATTATATGTCAAAATGGATTGAAGCTATTGTTATACCTAAATGTGATGCTCGGAGTGTTTCTAAATTTTTAATTAAATTTTTTTTTACAATATATTGAATGACGAGAGTAATTTTTTCTGATGGAGAATCTCATTTTAGGAATAAGAGAATTGATAAATTGACTAAGAAATATGATATTATGCATAGATTATTTACTGCTTATCATCTTCAAACTAGAGGTTTAACAGAGATATCAAATCGTGAAATTAAACGAATTTTAGAAAAAGCTGTAAATCCTGATAAATTGGATTGGTCTGCTAGATTAGATAATGCATTATGGGCATACAGAACTGCTTATAAGACTCCTATAGGAATGTCCCCATATAGATATATTTTTTGAGAAAAACATGCCACTTACCAGTAGAATTGGAGCATAAAGCATTTTGGGCTATTAAGGAATTTAATTTTAATTTAAAAAATGTTGGTGAGAAAAGATTATTGCAACTCAATGAACTTGAGAAGATTAAAAATGAAGCAAATGATAATGCAAAAATATATAAAGAGAAAGTGGAAATATGACATGATCGGAAGATTATTCAAAAGAAGTTTGAACCTGGATAAAAAGTTTTTTTATATAATACTAGGTTAAGATTATTTCAAGGAAAACTGAAATTCAGATGATTAGGACCATTTAAGGTGATTAAAGTTTATCATTATGGAAATGTTGTTTTTAAAGATCCTAACACTGGAAAGATATTTAAAGTTAATTGGCATCAATTGAAACACTATTATGAAGGGCACATACCACAATTTAAAGAAGTTTTAATATTAAGTCAACCCAACTAATCAAATGGTATGTCGAGCTAATGATGTTAAATCAAGCGCTTTATGGGAGACAACTCATATATAAATATATATATCTATGTATTTCTATTTTTGTTTGATAAGTGTTTATATATTTGTAGATAATAATCCTACACAATTTTATATATTGTAAATTAAGATAAATATTGGTATTAGAGGAAAATTTGGAATTGAATTGAATGAAAAAAAAGGAAAAGACGTGAATTTGGCCTCTGACACCAATGGCGCTAGCATGGGCGCTGACAACACCTGTCGGCAGACTAAAGCACTGAAAGCACCATCGGGAGCACCGACGGCGCCAATAGCATTTTGACGGTTTTTGCAAATTTTGGCAGACTTTGGCAGGATTTCGCTCTATAATAACCGCCGGGAGGTGTTTTTAAAGTCCTTAAAACTGCCTTCAACGACCAGAAACTTCCTATTTTCAAATTCCATGGTCCTCAATTCCATGAATACTTCCAGGTATGGAGTTTTCAATAGAAGAAAGTTTATTAGTTTTGACACGCAAAGAGTATACGACAAAGTTATTACAAAGAAGAGGCTTATCAAGGAGAGAGTCTTTGTCAATCAGGGATTGATTAATCCAAGTTCTCGCATTGATAAAATCAATGTACAAAGGTAATGGGAAGTTTTGTGCTACACTGTCGCTGCAGTTTTTGTACCTGTAGTGAAGGAATTCTATGCCAATTTAGATGGAATTAACCAAGGAGTTGTCTTCGTACGAGGTAAGTTTGTACCATTTACTCCTACGTGAATCAATGAGTTGTATATGACAGAAAACATTCCAATCTGACATTATACAAATTTCATCCCTACCAGAGATTTAATGCAAGATTTCTATAAATTTCTGATGGATGAAGGTGATATTTGCGAAATGTGAGATGAAGGATATGTTAATTTCTCTACTTCATTGCTTAATACAATATCAAAGCAGTGACATTTCTTCATTTCTGCAAAATTACTCCCTACCATGAATATTAGTAGGGTCACCAAAGAAAGTGTTATTTTGAATTATTGCATTTAAATGGAAAAATCCATTGATATAGGATCTATCATATTTAAATCTGTTATGACTATTATTATAAATGGGCCTTGGGACCCCAAATTTGGCCAAAATCTCCTAATCTAGCCTAAATACCCAACTTGATTCAAAAATCATTTCAAACACCTTGAAAACACCCAAACTACCCAAAATCCCCAAATTGGCCAATTTACCAAACTACCCCTCTTTAGCCCAAAATTCCAAATATTTAAAAAAAATCCAAAAAATTTCGAGAACCTCCCAAATATTCCCAATTTCATTCTTTCGAACTATCACATGACCCAATTTCGCCAATTTTACCATCATTGATCAAAACCCCCAAATTTCCTTTTAAAGGCCAAAATTTTCCCAAATTCAACTCAAATGTCCATCAATTTGATCTCAATTGACCCAAATTCCAATCTTAAACTCAAATTAATGCTTGATATGACCAATCTAGACCAAATACTAGCTCAATTGGCCCATGATTTGAGCCCAATTTTGATTTACATCAAAATTCCATATTTGACCATATAACCTAATCTCAGCAAATTGAACCTATAGTCTAGTCAATTGGCCCCAATTAATGTTGCAAACTCTTCATAACATTCTTACACATCAAAATCAACCATAAATTGGCCTTGGTGAAGCCTCAAATCCATTTTATTTTGGCCTAAATCCAAAATTCCCAAATTTAGACCCAAATTGGCTAAGTCCCAAAATTTCACCCAATTGATAACCTTAACCTCCAAATTTGCATCCAATTCATGTTCAAAACTCTTCATGGGGTCCCTACTGACCATTTACAAAAGTCAATTTTGACTTAGCCCAAGGCTAACCCAAGCTAGACCCAAGCCTAACCTAACATGACCAAATTGAGTAAAATTCAAAATTCCCTCAAATTAACCCTTCAATTGAGCTCAAAACCACTTCCATTCTTCACCAAAGTTGTCCCTTACAATCATCTACATAATGTTGATCAATCAATTTGGTCAATTTACTTGGCTAACATAGCCCAAACCCACATTTTGGTCATTTGCACTCCCTTGGACCTATGCACTAAATGTGACCTAACCACCCTAAACTCACCAAATTAACTCCATCATTGCCATTAGTTGGACTTAGTGACCAGTACAAACACCATGAAACCACCTAAATCAAGCCATGGACGTTCCCATAAATTAAGGGATCTTATTTCCAAAAATGCACATGCTTAAGATATCTTTGCCAAATCCTCCCCCACAGCCATTATTTGGACCTAGTGACCAGTCCAAACACCATGAAACCACCTAAATCAAGCCATGGACCAAAGGTACCCCAAATCAAGGGATATTATTTCCAAAAATGCATGTGCTTAAGATATCCTTACCAAAATTAGGTATTATTGCACTAAATGGCTGTGGCATATTTCCCTGGGTTCCTTGAGCTCCTAGCCACCTACCCCTGGCCAACCGGCCAGCCTAGTGGCCAGAAAAGCTCAAAACTGAGAGCCACCCCCATGGCACCTCACCCAAATCAAATCTAGAGGCCAGCTCAGCCAAACCAATTGATGGAGCTCCTCTGCCCTCTACCTAGGCACCACAATGCACCCAAGCTTATGCCCTGAGAGCCATCCCATGGCCATTTTTATAAAAACTCACCTACGGACCATGAGAGGTGTGCTAAAATTTTCCTAGAGAGGCCTCTCCAAACTTCACACAGAGCTTCCTTAAGATCCCCTAGATGTGTACTAAAATTTTCTTAGAGAGGCCTCTCCAAAATTCACATAGAGCTTCCCTTAGATCCCCTCAGTGCATTCCAACCATTTTGCCCCACCAATTCTCACTGTCGGAGCTCAATTTTGAACTTGAAACCTTGTCGAAAACCAGGAAAGAATCCAATACACCTTCACAGCCCACCAAACCTAAATTAACTCCACCCACACCTTCACAACAATGAAAGAAGCCAAAGCCCCATAAAATCCCCATTCCACAGAGCTTCTACCATAACTCTAGACCAACACCCGAATCTGGCCGTGATCGAATTCAAACCTAGGCCTTACATCGAAACCAGGGACTCAATCCCTAGTCTCCTTAGACCCAACAAACGTGCCAAGACCCTCTGATGGAAGCTTCACTTCTCAAAGCAAAGGTATAAAACCTCACATCCTCTCGAGCCTATTTCGATTCTCCATTTTCTTAGAGTTAATTTGATTGCTTGATTACCGTATGGATAAGTTAGTCTCACTTAGACGAGTCCATAGGATCAAACCCAAGGTGATTTGGTTGAGTCTAGGCTGAGATCTTAGGGTTTTAGTGTGGACGGTCATGGGATCATTCTATCGAGGACGATGACGGGGAGCCGTTTGATCGAGCGTGTATTAAATGGACGGAGGAGATCGAGCCGGACGATGCTTCGGGACATAAACAGCGGGCTGATTCGGTGCTAAGGTGGATGGCGGCTTCAAATGGAAGTGTGTCACGTGGAGCTTCGAAGCCATCGTAGGTTGAGGTGGCACGCACGGTTTAAATAGATAAATAAGGCTTTTTCCTATTTATTTAAATACTCATAACTTAGACAATTCATAACTTTGTGTACAAAAATCACAAAAATAAAATAAAAATACCCTCTTGCTCAGTGAATAAAGGAGAACAAAGTGGAATAAATTTTAAGTCCATTTGATGCATTTTTTATTTTTAATTAAATAAACACTGTTTTGATTCATTTGATTCTCCATGCATATTGACACATCACATTGGCTTGAAATTTTGGCATCTGTAGCCTTTGTCAAGGGGAACATCCTCTAATTTTTCCAAAGTCGAAGGAGGTTCCTAGACAGATATCTAAATTTTTTTAGTTTTTGCACATTATTTTCTTAAAATAATCATGGAAATTAGCATGTTGATTAGAAAATTCCAAAAATTTTGGGAGGTCCACAATGATCAGAGAAGCTCTTAGAAATAATTTTATGGGTCAAGTCATTTAAAATGTACTTAATTTTTATGAACACTAAATCATTAAGATAATTAATTTTGGAAAAAATAAACATTTATATAACTTGATTTTAAATCTTAGCTATGGTCCTCGATCCAGAGAACTCACCATAAAAATTTCATATAATTTTGAGTACATTTGATAACTCAAGTTGATTTTTAAAGATAAAGATCATTTTTGGCATTTAAATGATTTTTAAAAATCAAAATATAAATAAAAAATTTATAAAAACTTATTTTTGAGTTCTCTAGGATCAGGGGTATTTTTCTGAAATAAAATAATGTTTAAAATAAAAACTTGATTTTTAGCTAGTTTTTAATATTTAAATAATTAAAAATCCCTAAAATTTATAAAAATAATAAAACTCATGAAAATGCTCTAAATTGCTTCCTAATCACTTAGGAATAATTAGAAAATTTTTCCTGGTTTTCTAAATAAAGATATTGAAATTTAGAGCTTAAAGATGATTTGTTAAAGGCTAAAAATAAGTTTTCACTAAAATAATTCCGATAAATCAAATGAAATCCAGAAAAATATAAAATTTTCTTCTTTGAGTTCTTTGAGCTCAGGGAGACTTTTAAAAAATACTAAACTTAATTTTCTCCATTTAAAATATTATATATTTAATAAATACCACAGAACTTAAAATAATTCATAAAAGTCAAATAAAATTCAAAAAATCATGAAATTTGGTCCAAAGGATTATCTAGTCTAAAGTTACCTCCAGTAAAACTTTTAAGAGATTAGGACTTACCTTGGTCAAGTTAGGAATTTTCTTTGAAGAATCCTATTTTTGCATAAAAATAATTATAGAAATTAAATTAAATTTTGAAAAATCAAATTTTCTCCTCTCATGTCTTAATTAACCCATGAATGAGGTAGAATAAAAATTTCAAAGTCATTTGAATTGAATTTGACAAATTATGAGGTGTTAAAGCCTTAAGGGGAAATGTGTAATTTTGGAAAATTAGCCTTAATTAACATTTAGGCTTAATTTAAGGAGGGAAATGGGTAACTCTGATTTTAATCAATTTATTTGATTTTTGAAATGCAAGGGATTAGTTGGTGGAAACCAATCTCGCTTTCTTAATTAAAAAAGATAAGTTAATAAATTTCTAAAACATTTGGAAGTTTATTAAAATAAAGTGAATCTAAGACTTAGGGGTATAACTTTTGAAGTCAATAATTAATCAATTTAATACCCCTATTTTGATGTTCAAATAAAATTCAAATCATGAATCATTGATCACCTAAAGCTTCTCTTTTGAAAGCTAGTTAAGACACTCACCTAAGTCTTAAGGGTTTAGTAATGATCTAGGCTAAATAAAGTTTCACTTAAATGAGGATTAGAAAAGTAAATATCATTGAAAATTAAAACATCTTTCAAACACTACAAGCCCAATTAGGGTTAAAATTTAACAAAGTGTTCCAACAACACTAACTTGCCTCTTTAATGGTCTTCACCCACATAATTCTTAAATTGAATCAAGAGTGATAATTAATCTATTCTTAGGGATAATTGAGACATCAATGTTTACTGAGCATTAAGGGTATTTACAGGATGACTTATTAAGAAACACAATAAGTTTAAAAGAACTCAGGATTGTGCTCCAGGCAGCGAGAGAGTAGCACGGACCTGCTTCTTTCTCTAGATCTGTTGGATATCTCGAAGATCTACTAAANTTTTATCAAACTCAGTTCAAATGACTTTGAAATTTTTATCTTACCTCCTTCATGGGTCAATTGAGACATCAGAGGAGAAAATACGATTTTTCAAAATTTAATTTAATTTATATAATTATTTTTATGCAAAAATAGGATTTTTCAAAAATTTCTCAAAATTTAATTTATTTTATATAATTATTTTCATGCAAAAACAGGATTTTTCAAAGAAAATTCCTTTCAAAATTTAATTTAATTTATATAATTATTTTCATGCAAAAATAGGATTTTTCAAAGGTGATTTTTAAAAATTTAATTTAATTTATATAATTATTTTAATGCAAAAATAGGATTTTTCAAAGAAAATTCCCTAAATTGACTCAAGGTAAATTATAATCCCTTGAAATTTTTACTAGAGGTAGACCTAGACCAGAGGAGCTTTTTTATCAAATTTCACAATTTTTTGAATTCTCTGTGATTTATTTGACATGAATTCAAATTCATTTGAACTAAATTCAAAGTCAAGGTCGATCCTTACATTCCGACACTCTTTTGAGAATTGACCTACATTTCAATTCTCATTTCTGAATCAATCCTACATTTCTGATTCATTACAGTTGAGGTCGATCCTTACACTCTAACTCTCTCTCTGTTTGAATTGATATTTAAATTCCAATTCCCACCTCAGGGTCAACACTTACATTTTGACTCCCATCCTTTGGAAATCTTTGAAATTTTATAACTCAAAATTCACTCTCCGATCCCCAGCGAGAGTCCCTACTCCTTGATTTCAACTAGACGATCACCTGCTAATTCCCTGGCAGAAATAAATTACACACACAACTCTACACGTACTTCTGGGTTTGTTGACTTAGGAGTCTGTATTGGTTTTTGTTGATCTCGTCGGTCAACGTCAATATGCGCGGTGTGCTTTCCCAGCTCACCACACCTATTGGGGGTCCATTTGTTGACCTCATTTTTTGTTATGGTTTAGTTTTTCCTCTTTAGTAGCCTAGGGTCTAGCCATAAGACTTATTTTTGTTGACTATTCCTAGAAAACTAGTGTTGACCTCACTTTTGGTTGAGGTCTAAAAATTTGTTTAGTAGCCTAGGTCTAGCTATAGGACTTTCCTACTGACAAGTCTTAGAAAACTAGAAAAGGTACCCTCACCATTAGAAACTCAAAACTCTTNCTACACATTTGGCCCTAAGGCTCTAACACTTCATAATTTGTCAAATGCAATTCAAATGACTTTGAAATTTTTATCCTACCTCAGTCATGGGTCAATTAAAACATCATAGGATAAAATGTGATTTTTCAGAATTTAATTTAATTTATATAATTATTTTCATGCAAAAATTAGGATTTTTCAAAAAAAATTCCAAACTTGACCAAGGTAAATTCTAATCCTTTGAAATTTTTATTGGAGGTAGACCTTGACTAGAGAAGCCTTCTGACCAAATTGCATGTTTTTTTAAATTCTTTGTGATTTATTAGAATTATTTTAAATTATGGGTTATTTAATAAAAATAAAATATTTTAAAAGCTGAAAATTAAGTTTTGTATTTTTGAAAAATCTCTANTCAAATTGCATGATTTTTTAAATTCTTTGTGATTTATTAGAATTATTTAAAAATATGGGTTATTTAATAAAAATAAAATATTTTAAAAGCTGAAAATTAAGTTTTGTATTTTTGAAAAATCTCTATAAAGTTGGAGAACCCAAAGGAGTAAATTTGATATTTTTTTGATTTTTTATTTATTTATTGGAATTATTGTTAGTGAAAAACTCATTTTTAGCCTTTAAAAATTATTTTTAAGCTTTGAAATTCAATATCTTTATTTAGAAAATCAAGAAAAATATTCTAATTGTTCTTAAGTGATTAGGAAGTAATTTAAAACATTTCCATGAATTTTTTTATTTTTGTGTTTTTATGAATTTTTAATTATTTTAAATTCTTAAAATAAGTTAAAAATCAAGTTTTTATTCTAAATATTATTTTATTTTTATAAAATATCCCTAGAAAACTCAAAAACTAAGTTTCATAATTTTTTGAATTATATTTTGATTTTTAAAAAATCATTTAAAAGAACTCAATACACTAATTTTCATACTTTTTTGAGTTTTATTTGGATTTTTAAAAATCATTTAAGTGTCAAAAGTGACATTTATCTTTAAAAATCAACTTAAGTTATCAAATGAACNTCAAGAAAAATATTCTAATTGTTCTTAAGTGATTAGGAAGTAATTTAAAACATTTCCATGAATTTTTTTATTTTTGTGTTTTTATGAATTTTTAATTATTTTAAATTCTTAAAATAAGTTAAAAATCAAGTTTTAATTCTAAATATTATTTTATTTTTATAAAATATCCCTGATCACAAAGAACTCAATACACTAATTTTCATAATTTTTTGAGTTTTATTTTGATTTTTAAAAATCATTTAAGTGTCAAAAGTGGCATTTATCTTTAAAAATCAACTTAAGTTATCAAATGAACTCAAAATATTTTGAACTTTTTATAGTGAGTTCTCTGGATCATAAACCACAGTGGAGATCANAATGCTACCCCTCTTGGACCAAGGTATTCAAATTTAACCATAAACCGAGCTTCTTTTAATTATTCATGTATATGAAGTCAATTTAAGGGTTTATCAACCGTATAGATGTGTTCTACTAGTCAATACAACCATTTAAAAAAAAATCACTCAATCTCGTTGAGAATCGAGTGAGATATTAGCATTTTAAAATGGACGGTTTTTGGGTCCAGTTCATTTGGGACGATGATCCGTGAGCGTCAGATCTAGCGTGTATTGATCGGATGGCCCTGATCATGTCGGACAGACCGCGATCCGACATGGGCGGGAATGACCTGGCTGGCCGCGCCAATCAAGCCGCCACACGTGGCCTGTTTGACCCGTACGAGGTTGACATGGATAAGTAGGAAAATATGGGCATTTTTTTATTTATTTAATCCCCAAAACTTCAAAAATACATAACTTTGTATAAAAAATCAAAAAAATAAAATAAAAATACCCTCTTGCACAGTGAAGAGAGGAGAATAATGTGGAGTATTTTTCAAGTCAATTTGATGCATAAAATATTTTTAATTAATTAAATACTATTTGGAATCATTTGATTCTCCAAGCATATTGACACATCACCTTGGCATGAAATTTTAACATATTGTAGCATCTGTAAGGGGGAACATTCTCTGATTTTTCCAAAGTCAGAGGAGGTTCCTATATAGAGATCTATATTTTTCAAGATCTTCCACATTATTTCTTTAAAATAATCATGGAAATTAGTATATTGGTTATTAAATCCCAAGAAAACTTTGGAAGGTCCACCATGACTAGAGAAACCTTTGAAAATAATTTCATGGGTCAAGTCATTTAAAACATTCTTAAATTTTCCAAATACTAAATCACTAAGATGATTTATTCTGAAAAATATAAACATTTAAATGACTTGATTTTTTATCTCCATTGTGATTTATGATCCAAAGAACTCATCATCTCTCAAAATATTTTGAGTTCATTTAATAACTTAAATTGATTTTTTAAGATAAATACCACTATTCGCATTTAAATGATTTTTAAAAATTAAAATATAACTCAAAAAATTATGAAACTTAGTTTTTTGAGTTCTCTGTNAATACCCCTCCATAGCTCAAAATCCCAAAAATTCTCACAAAATCCCAATAAATCCCAAATATTCCCAATTTCATTTCTCTTAACTACTACATGACCTGATTTGGTCAATTTGACCATCTTTTACCAAAATCCCCAAATTGCCCTTTAAAGACCCAAATTTCCCCAAATCCATCTCAAATGTCCATCTTTAAAGATCCAAATTTCCCCAAATCCAACTCAAATGTCCATCAATTTGATCTCAATTGACACAATTTCAATCCTAAACTCAAATTACTTTTTGATATGATCAAATTAAACCAAATTCAAGCTCAATTGGTCCATGATTTGAGCCCAATTTTGATTAAGGTCAAAACCCCAATTTTGATCACATGACTTAATCTCACCAAATTGAACTCATAGTCTAGTCAATTGGCCTCAATTAATGTTGAAAAATCTTTATGACATTCATATACATCAAAATCAACCATCCTTGTTGAAGCCTCAAATCCATTTTATTTTGGCCTAAATCCAAAATTCCCAAATTTAGCCCCATCCTTGGTCAAGTCTCAAATCCATTTGATTTTGGCCTAAATCCAAAATTCCCAAATTTAGCCCATTGGTGAAGCCTCAAATCCATTTGATGGCATTCCTATACATCAAAATCAACCATCAATTGGCATTGGTGAAGCCTCAAATCCATTTGATTCTTTATGAAATTCATATACATCAAAATCAACCATCAATTGGCATTGGTGAAGCCTCAAATCCATTTGATTTTGCCTAAATCCAAAATTCCCAAATTTAGCCCCAACTTGGCTAAATCCCCATATTTCACCCAATTGATTGCCTTAACCTCCAAATTGGCATCCAATTCATGTTTTAAACTCTTCATGAGGTCCCTATTGACCATTTATAACAATCAATTTGGACTTAGCCCAAGGCTAACCCAAGCTAGACCCAAGGCTAGCCCAACATGACCAAATTGATTAATGTTCAAAACTCCCTCAAATTGACCCTTCAATTGAGTTCAAAACAACTTCCATCCTTCACCAAAGTTGTTCCTTATGATCATCTACACCAAATTCAATAACTAATTAGGCCAATTGATATGGCTAGCCTAGCCCAAACCCAAGCTTTGGTCATTTGCACTCACTTGGACCCTTTCACCAAAAATTGACTTAACCATGTCTAAGCCACCAAAGTAATGATTTCACGGCCACAAAAACCTTCCTAAAGACCAGGATAAACCCTCCTAAAACCACCATGACAAGGTATGGACTAATGGATCCCCAAATTAAGGGATTTTACCCATTTTTGGGCCTAACTTGAAATATCTCCAACATCATTACTTACCCTTGGGAGATAATCATCATTAGCCACCCCCTGACCTCCCTGAGCCAAGAAGTGACCAATGCCTGGCCGACCAGCCACCTTGGTGGCTGGAAAATGGCTAAAACCATGGCCAAGACAATGTATTTTCACCCAATTCAAACCCAAAGGCCAAATCAGCCCAACTACTCATTGGAGCTTTTCTGCCCTCCACATAAGCAACCAAATGCACCCCTCAATTGACCCTGGCAGCGAGCCTAGGACATTTTATTTAAACTCCCCTTCCATGGGAAAAGAGAGAGAGTTTGAAATTCTTTGGGGAGACTCTGTAAAACTTCTTCAAGAGCTTCTTGGAGACCTCTTGAGCTTAACCAAACTTTCTTTAGCCACTCAAATCCATTGCTTGAGTTCAATTTTGGAGCTCAATTTCAAGGCCGAAACATGACATCCTCCAAACCTCCACCAAATTCAAATTACTTGCACCCACACCATCCCAACATCAAGAGAAGANAACACTTAAATGATTTTTTAAAAATCAAGATATAACTCAAAAAATTATGAAACTTAGTTTTTTGAGTTCTCTGTGATCAGGGGTATTTTCTAAAAATAAAATGATATTTATAATAAAAACTTGATTTTTAACCTATTTTAAATATTTAAATAATTAAAAATTCATAAAAATCACAAAAAAAATAAAATTCATGAAAATGTTTTAAATTGTTTCCTAACCACCAAGGCATAATTAAAATATTTTTCTTGATTTTCTAAATAAATATATTGAATTTCAAAGCTTAAAAATAATTTTTAAAAGGCTAAAAAATGAGTTTTCACTAAAACAATTCCAATAAATCAATGAAAAAAAAATAAAATAAAATAAAATTTGATCCTCTAAGTTTTATGATCTTAGGGAGATTTTTCAAAAATACAAAACTTAATTTTCACTACTTAAAATATTTTTTTTTTATTAAATAACTCAAAATTTAAAATAATTCTAATAAATCACAGAGAAATCAAAAAATTATGAAATTTGATCCAAAGGCTTCTTTGATCTAGGTCTACCTCCAATAAAAATTTCAAGGGATTACAAATTATCTTGGTCAAGTTAGGAATTTTCTTTGGAAAATCCTATTTTTGCATTAAAATAATTATATAAATTAAATTAAATTTTGAAAAATCACATTTTCTCCTCTGATGTCTTAATTGACCCATGAATGAGGTATAATAGAAATTTCAAAGTCATTTGAATTGAATTTGACAAATTATGAAGTGTTAGGGGCAAATGTGTAATTTTGGGAATCTTGCATTAATTAACATTTAGGCTTAATTCAAGGAATGGAATGAATAACCCCTATTCTTAATCAATTTATTTGATGTTTGAAATACAAAGGGGTTAATTGGTAGAAATCAATCCCACTTTCTTAATTAAGATTAATAAAATTTCTAAAGTAATCAAAATTTGGAAGCTTATTAAAATTAAATGATCCTGAATTTAGGGTTATGCCTTTTGAAGCTAATAATTAATCAATTTAATACCCCTATGTTGACTTTCAAATAAAATTCAAATCATGAATCAAGACTACTTAAAACTTAACCCTCTAATTAAGACATTCACCTAGGTCTTAAGGGGCTTAGTGGTGACTTAGGCTAAATCAAAAATTGACTAAATGAGGATTAAGGAAATGAATATAAACAAAATCAAACATCCTTGAAACACCACTAAGCCCACTTAGGATTAGAATTTGGCTAAGTGTTCAAATTACACTAACTTGCCCCTTTAAGGGTCTTCACCCACATAATTNAACTAAGCTCAATTAGGATTAAAATTTGGCTAAGTGTTCAAATTACACTAACTTGCCCCTTCAAGGGTCTTCACCCACATAATTCTTAAATTGAATGANGCCCCTTCATGGGTCTTCACCCACATAATTTTCAAATTAAATGATAAATGATAATTACTCCTTTCTTAGGGATAATTGAAACACCAAGGTGCATTGAGCAATAAGGGTATTTACAGGATGAACCATTAATCAACATAATGAGTTTAAATGGACTCGAGGCTTTTCACTAGATGGTGAGAGAGAGGCATGGACCTCCTTCCCCCTCTTAGCTTGTTGGATACCTCAGAGGCCTACTAAACTTAATATTTTTCTCTTAATGGAATCATCCTTAATTAAACTTTTAAGGACTTACCAAAATACGGCTTANAATAATTACCCTATTCTTAGGGATAATTGAGACATCAGTGTTCACTGAGTAATAAGGGTATTCACAGGATGAACCATTAAGTAACATAATGAGTTTAAATGAACTCGAGGCTTTTCACTAGTTGGTCAGAGAGAGACATGGACCTGCTTCCCCTTCTTAAGTTGTTGGATACCTCAGAGGCCTATTAAACTTAATATGCTTCGCTAAATGAAATCATCCTCAATTAAACTTTTAAGGACTCACCAAGATATGACATAGAGTTCGGAAAATTACCAAAATTTTATCTTTCATGCTCTTTATAAACTGCTTTAACATGCATTTCAAGTTTCAGGTGGTGGAACGAGAAGACTCGCCAGGTACGCTTTTACAGTTTATAGTACCGTCTTTCTTCTGCCTTTTGCTTACATGTTTCATGCTTGCATTTACCTACATAAACTTACATGTTAACTATAACCAAAACCATAACCCAAAACCAAAATTAAAAATCAACCAAGATAAAATGCACCGCTACAACATTCAAAATATAAAACAACTCAAAATTTAATCACAAACATCACATAAAACCACAACTGAACTAAATTAAGATGTCTCTATTGGATGATCAGGAATCCCTTGGAGGAGGTAACCTACGGTTGCTAACGATGCTTCCCACGGTTTAAATGAAATTATGAAACTCATTAAGTTGGGTTTGATAAGTTCATTTGGACTATGTGAATCCAATAGAAAATAGTGATGTCGGAACGAAGGAACCGTAGGATCCTAACCGGTGTTGCTCTAATCAACTTTAATATGTCCTCATAAAATTTAAAGAACTTCAGCCATAGGGCCACCTGATTTGACATTATAACTTGACACACTAGATAACTCAAACATGTCATGGCAAGTAGCTTGGAGCTAGCATGGTGGGCAGCACGGCTACCTTCAATAGCAAAACCTGTCTTCCCCAGCTAAACCAATCTTCCTTTCTTAGACTTAAGCAACAAAGCCATAGGACTTCGAGGTTGCTTGCTTATGCAACGTAAATCCTCACATTATCTTTAGGCATTTGCATTGCCCTGCTATACAATATAAGCCCTAACTCGTCTTAGGATTTCGAGGATGTCGTTTGTCACGACCTAAATCCTCACANTCATAAAAAGCACAAAAATAATAAAACTCATGGAAATGTTCTAAATTGTTTCCTAATCACTTAGGAACAATTTGAATATTTTTCTTGATTTTCTAAATAAAGATTTTTAATTTCAAATCTAAAAATAATCTTTAAAGGCTAAAAATGAGTTTTACACTAAAATAATTTCAGTAAATCAAAGAAAAATAAAAAAATATAAAATTTGCTCCTCTGGGTTCTCTGACCTTAGAGAGATTTTTTAAAAATCAAAAAGTTAATTTTTACTATTTAAAATATTTTATTTTTATTAAATAGCCCAGAACTTGAAATAATTCTAATAAATCACAGAGAATTTAAAAAATTATAAAATTTGATGGTCTAGGTCTACCTCAAGTAAAAATTTCAAGGAATTAGAATTTACCTAGGTCAAGTTAGGAATTTTCTTTTAAAAATCGTATTTTAGCATGAAAATAATTACATAAATTAAATTAAACTTTGAAAAATTACATTTTCTCCTCTAATGTCTCAATTGACCCATGAATGAGGTAGGATAAAAATTTCAAAGTCATTTGAATTGAATTTGACAAATTATGAAGTGTTAGTGCCCTTGGGGCAAATGTGTAATTTTGGAAATCTTGCCCTAATTAACATTTAGGCCTAATTCAAAGAGAGGAATGGGTAACCTCTAATCTTAATCAATTTATTTGATGCTTGAAACACAAGGGGTTTAATTGGTAGAAACCAATCTCACTTTCTTGATTGGATTAATAATTAGACAAGGGGTTAATTGGTAGAAACCAATCTCACTTTCTTAATTAAGATTAATAAATTTCTAAACTATTAAAATTTGGAAGTTTATTAAAATTAAATGATCCTGGGCTTAGGGGTATAACTTTTGAAGATTTGGAAGTTTATTAAAATTAAATGATCCTGGACTTAGGGGTATGACTTTTCAATTCAATAATTAATCAATTTAATACCCCTATCTTGATTTTCAAATAAAATCCAAATCATGAATCATGACCANCTACAGCTTTCAGCATTGTCTTTCTTGTACTTTCATACTGTATTTTTATATCTGTAAATTTTCATGCTAAACTACAATGTCTCCCTGCATGAAAACCAAAACTATCAGGATAACCACAAAACTAAAACCAAAACTAAAATCAAAATCAAAACCAAAATTAAAAATAACCAAGATAAAATACACCGCCATAACATTCAAAATATAAAACAACTCGGAATTTAATCACAAATATCACATAAAACTACGATTGCAACTAAATTAAAACGTCTCTATCACATGATCGGGAATTCCTTGAAGGAGGTAACCTACGGTTGCTAACGAGGCTTCCTACGGTCTAAATGAAACTATGGAACTCATTAAGTTTATTTTAGTAAATTAATTTGGACTAAGTGAATTCAATAGAAAAAGTGGTGTCGGAACGAGGGAATCGTAGGATCCTAACCAGTGTCGCTCTAATCAACTTTAACATACCCTCATAAAATTTAAAGAACTTCAACTATAGGGCCACCTGATTTAACATTATAACTTGACACACTAAGAAGCTAAAACTCATCACGGCTAGGAGCTTGGAGCTAGCATGGTGGGCAGCATGACCATCTTCAACAGTAAAACATGTCTTCCCCAGCTAAATCAATCTTCCTTACTTAGACTTAAACAACAAAGCCATAGGACTTCAAGGTTGTTTGCTTATGCAATGTAAATCCTCACCTAATCTTTAGGCCTTTGTATAGCCCTACTATACAATATAAGCCCTAACTTGTCTTAGGATTCCTAGGTTGTCGTTTTTCACGACCTAAATCCTCACATCTTCCAGGCTATTTATGTGATCGTTTCACACGAATGTAAGCCCTAACTAATAAAATTGGTAGGATGAAACACCTAAATATTTCTCCTTAAAACTAAAGCCAAACATTCGCATAGCTTGGGAGGTCACCGAGGTTCCCCTCTGGATCCATGACATCCCCTAGTTCTTCCTCCTTTGGATTCTATAATAAAATGTTCCAAATTTGAACCANACGGGCAACGGGATTTCAATTCCAGTGACCGACAGCTTCTTACGGGCAACCCGACAAACCAACCCAAAATAAGGCCGACAGGTATCAATTCTGTTCGCTAAGCGGAGCCAAACGGAGATGCGAGTAGGTGGCACTCAAGTTGTCTTACGGGATTGTCTGGCGGATTTGACGCCCTTCAAAATTTCCTTCTTCATGCGAGGGGAAATTGCNGCTGATAGCTTCTTTCGGGCAACCCCACAAACTAACCCGAAATAACGCTGGCACATACTAAACTATTTTCATTTAAATTCTTTTGTTAATAATAATATATTTATAATCTCACTTTCATTTAATTATATTTTTGTAGTAAAATTCAAAGCTTGAAATGTTTCAATTTTTATACATTTCTCTTAGATAGGCCAAGCTTATTATACCTAAATTAATCAATGTTTTGCTTTTAGGTCATTTTTTAATTGTATAAAAACTTTTGAGTATGTTTCTTATATCCTGGTATATTTGTTCATCAAATTTTCATACTCTTTATTTTAATATTTCATGAATTTAAAACTATGCATTTCTTATGCTTATTCGACTTATTTCTTTATTATGTTTATAGATAGATTTTTTACTTTAAAAAATCACATGAAGAATGTGTAATAAATTATATTGCTATCACTTTTCAAGCTTCAAAACATTGAAATTATATTAATATTTTCCAAGGTATTTTTTAATGACTACTTAACATCAAAATTTCCTAAATTTCATATTCTAAAAATAAGTTGAGGATTTCTTACATCTAGATTAATTATTTTTTTGAATAATCTTAGAAGCATTTATCATATCCAAATTTTATAAGCAAATTAGTAATGTCTATATATTATTTAACCTTTTTAAAGTAACTTTAAATTTTTCTCCAATTATTGTTTTTAGGTCATTTTCTACAAGGCATTAAGGCATTTTTTTATTATGGTTGGCTAAATTTTATGAGAACACAAGTATAGAGTAGTTTTTTTTTTCTTTCTTGGGGTGTTTTATGGAGCTAGGTAGAAGGGGAATTGTCCTCATCTTAAAGTTTATTTTTCTACTAAATATGGTCAATTTTGAGATTTTAGAATGGCATGAAAGTGATGCTAATTGTTATTATATCTAAAAGGGAGTTTTTATTTATTTTTTAGCATTTATGCTTTGTCTTTTTATTTAACTCATCTTCTAAATATTTTAGTTTCTTACTTTTTCCTGCAGCTAATAAATGTGCTAAAAGCTTTACTTTCCTTCCTATTTTACAATTGTACTTAACCAAAATCAATAATATAATCAGTGTGGTTCTTCCAAGAACCAAAATGTGTAGAAAAAGAAGGATTGTGTGTAGCTTTACCTCCAACAATAGAGTGCAATTATAAGTTTGTGCTGGTGTAAACAACATTCAACAAAATAAATCATAAATAAATAAATAAATAAGTTGTACATATGCTTCATCATGTGCAAAAAAAGATGGAATTTCCCTAGAAAATGTGTTTGGAATAAGGAAGGGCGTTGACAATTGATGATGAATAATATTAATATCATTTTTAATTACTCTTTTACATTTACTTAGATTCATTTTATCGCACTTCTATCAACATTATGTGAAGATTGGCATTAGTTTTGTTCTTGTGCTTTCTTAATGTTGAGAAAATTATTATAATGACATGTAAACTTTAATTACTTTCTCTTCTAAATACAAAATATCTTAATCACCATTGTATATATCTTGTATGTAAACTTCTATCCTTTATACTTACACCTATAAAATCTTCATTACTCATTTATAGTGTATCATGATCAACTACGTAAATGAATATCAATCTTGATGGACTTGTCTTTGTTCAATTAGTAAGGCAAGGAAGGAACAAACAACACTGACTAACATAGGTGCATTGGAAGAAATTGTTCTTCCCTCCTTCATGACCAGCGATCGAGCATAATTACTCCAAACCTAGTTTGTCATTAGCATTCGACAACCAATAAAAGAAAGAATTTTTTTTTTATTGGAAATAACATCTTGACATCATTCATGAAGATAGTCTTAAATGGCATGACACCAAACATGATAAGAATTCTCCAGATTTATTTTTTTGAAAGAGAGAATTTTATCATAAGAGGAGAAAGTAAACCCTTTTTATAAACTTCATTTATTTTATATCAAAAATGTTTTCTCATAGTTGTATTCCATGAACAAAGTGTTCAATTATCACTTCAAAATAGTATAACGGTCATCATATATATATATATATATATATATATATATATATANCTAAAACTAATATAAAACGTCCTTTCGAACCGAGCGACAGTATTTTTATTCCGGTGACCGATAGCTTCTTACGAACAACTCCCCACCAACCAAAAATAGCATCTTCTGGCGACTCCGCCGTGGATGAGAATTTCTCTCCATACAAGTCAAGAAATATTATTTTCACACATCAGTAATATGTCCATGTCCCTCTTGGACCGAATTACCCTTCTTCCGTTGGCATACTTTACCCATTTCTATCTTGGGAAAGTACAGCTAACTCAGACTACTTGTTCAACCATCTTTAAAAAGAGGGGTTCAAAAGTCCATTAAGGACTCCTTAAATTTTCATGTGGGGTCGGACCCCTAATAGGTGTGTCGGTGGACTAGTTCCACCTTGGCATTATCTGCCACTAAATAGGTCTCACACTGGGTCCTAAAATACTTCACATCTCCCATCAAAATTTGATTTGTTATTCTGCAAATTAAACTAAATCGTGTTGTGTTGCGCGTACTTTGAAATTTTCTTACATTAATTAATTTTTCTTAAATAAGATTTTAAATACCCATAAATTAAGACCCGCCCGGTCTACAGATCAACCTCTACTTTTAATGCTTGCACTAAGAAGTACAAGGTTTTTGGTCATATAGCTAACCCTAAAACTTTCTATTTTAAAGCCCGCTGCAATGGCCCACCCAATGTTGACCTTTTCCTGCAACCTGCCAATGGACCGTAGCACCCGTAACATTGCTCGTACCATGAAGTTTGGAGCTGGATTTGAAGACATCGAGGTCATCCTTGAGAAAGCCCCATTCATGGTAATGAAGATCGCCGCTTCAGAAATGCAGGAGCCGTCTGCAGAATTCAACCTGAATTGCCTTCAAGACTTCCCTACCTGCAAGAAGGCTAAAGCTACTGCCGTCGCGGCACCCGTAAAACCCGCTAGCCCCGCTGCTGCCAAGGGGAAAGAAGTAATGATTATTGATGATTGAACTGAGGGATTAACTATTCCACCACCCGTGTTTGAAATTGGATCAAGTTCCAGGATTGTAATGCTGACCCGAACTCAAAGGAGGGACCATAACAGAAAAATTTGAAGGGCCATCAAAGCCCAGGCTCCTAAGAAAACACCTGTTGAGGAGGAGCCTCATCAAGTTGAAGAAGTGTTACCAGAAATTTATCCACTTTTGCGAGGAAGTAGATTCCATCCTCTGACAGATACCAATGGATATCGCTGTCGCATTACCGCCACTTAATAGACATGGTGAAGAGGGAAAGAAATTCACTCCTATCACCCGAGTTAGTGTAGTTTTTAGAAGGCTTGATACCAAAGAAGGATGTTCAATTAACAAGTTACTTAAACAAGTGGGAGATGCAATTTCTCCTTGCATGATGAAGGAAATTTTGAAGGGTGTCAAGTCCGCTAGACAGTCCCACAAGATAGCTGGAGTGCCACCTACCTGCATCGCCATTTGGTTTCATTTAGGGAACAGGATTGATACCGCAGTGATTACTAATGGTCAGACTGCCACCAGGACCGTAGGTCGTTGACCGGTTAAGTTGAGACTGGGTCCGAAGATCTTACCCATCACCCATTATGAAGGTATTTCTACCATCCTAAAGGCAAAGACAAGACGATTACCTAGCACTGTAGCCGGTCTACACCACTGGAAGCATACTTTCCCTCGACATACCGATGTTTCTAAGATGCTCTGTCCTGAGACATCATCGTCGAAAAAGAAAAAAAATATGGATGCACAAGGTCGCTGCACCGATATAGTTTAGTGAGCCCATAGAATAGGAAGTAAAACCAGGATCTGAATTATCTAACATCGTCACGACAATAACCAATGGGATGGATGAACAAATAGAGGATGTACATCAGAGTCCTCTAGATCTTAAGGCAATCAAGGAATCAATAATTGAGGAAAAGGTTAAAAAAATTAGGATCGAAATTTCTGAGTTAGCTAGAGAACACGAAGTTTTCGTCGATAACGACAATGAAGATTTTGATTACAATGATTACCTGGAGGAGGATTTCATGGATGTCCATGTGATTAGAGCAACCACATCAGTGCGCAAGGCTCAACCTCACACCAAAGAGAATGATGTAGATGAACTGTGTAGGGTTATCCTCCTAAGGGATGAACAAGTTATTCTACTGGAGAAAAGAATAGAAGAGATGACTGCAGCCATGACTACCACGACCACCATTCAAGGGAAATCACAAGCGCCACAATTGTCTTCTCTAGAAATTAATCAGCCATCAATCATAAATATTATAGATGAAAGAAGAGAGGCTACTTCAGCAAACAAGGATAAGCAACCAAAGAAAAATTCTCCATCAAGTGCCATGCCAGAAAAGGAGTTCAAGCAAATGGTTGAAAAAGTGCGAGACGCCTTAGCCCAATTCAAGGGCGGTGCATCAATTTTGAAGGGTAGACTTTACCCAGAGGAGTTCGATGTCGTACGTTTCCGTAAGGGTTTTGTGGCCTCAAAATTCAAGATATTCGATGAGATTGGAAATCCCAGAAAAAAATATAGCGCATTTCCGAGCCAGCTGCGACAACACAACAAATAGTGAGGGTCTACTCTGCTAACAGTTCGTCAGCAGCTTGTTAAGGATTGCTTTCGACTGGTACACTGACTTGCCCAATGGGTGAGTTAAAACAATTTCTGAATTGGAACAACTATTTGTGAAAAGATTTTCCGGGGCACAGCACCATATGTCTGTCGGAGAGCTTATGATGGAAAAGCAAAAGTCTAGCAAAACTTTGGTACATTATATTTTGAGGTGGAGAAACCTGAGCATGAAATGTGAACCTCAGCTACAGGAACATCATGAGATTGAAACTTTACTCAAGAGCATTCATGGATCAGTAGCTTTCATGCTTAAGGGACTTACCATCAAATCCTTCAAGAAGCTACTCAGTAAAGCCAACAGTCTTCAAGAGGAGATTAAGCACATGGAGCCACATGAAAAGGATACGGTGGCAAAGTGTTCGAAAAGAAATCAGGAGTAGTGGCGATCGTTGACAAAGGAAAGCAGCCGATAAAGATATATGCATAAGAACATCACCTGTCCTCTCAGAAACAGAATAATCAACCCAACCAGCGGTTGCCTCAAGAAGGAACACCTCAAACAGGGGATAAAAGAATATCCCTGTTAGAACGATAGAAAGTTGTATATTCCTTCAAGGATGAAGCTGTACCTAAAATATTCAAGAGTCTGATGAAGAAGCCAGAATTCAAACTACCAGATCCAAAGAAGCCCGAAGAGGTGGATAAGAAGAATGAACCAAATTATTTCCCATACCATCAATTGTTTGGGCACACTATAGAAAAATGCTTCATCTTTAAAGACTGGCTCGAGAAGGACCTCAAGGAAGTGAACATAACAATCCTGAAGGAGTATTTGAAAGAACCTGAAAAAGGTTCCATAAACATGATTTCAGCTAAGTCAATCTCCCCAATTGATCCGTACATTGGAACAGATGGATGGAGTACAACTTAGGATGAACTCAAGAGGGTCCTTGATCACATACAAGATTCATTGAAACAAGCTTCAATGAACACTGAAGAAGGATGGAATGAGGTATGGAACAAATCATCCAAGAAAATACTGAACAAGATCCAGTCTGCATCAAAATAAGCCTCAACATACCAAGCCCGAGATGAAGATTTTTTCAGGAGATCCTTCATCGTCAAGAATAAGGAAAAAGAAAAAGAAAAGCGCCACTTCAAAGATTGATAGCACAGGGGTAGGATAAGGGTTGCCTCTACTAGATTGGTTGTCACGGATTCGGGTAAGAAAATCCTCGAACCCTTGACTTTGTATGATTATCTTTTTGTCCTACTGGGATCTTATGAATATAATGATTGTAATTTTGGCTACTTTTTAGCTGTTTCTGGTAATAACATAACTGATTATGACCAATCTAACTTTGATCTCAATCCCCAAAATGATCCTCAAATCATACTCAAGTCCGATGAACTCGTTGTCAAGTTCAAAGAAGGCATCAATAATACCGCTTATGATAGCACCGATAACGAAGAGCCGACTCTCGAGCATCGCGGTACACCGCTTGCCATCAAACTAGATCTTTTCGATGAACGGGAGGAGACACCAAAAGATTCAACAATGATATCTCAAGAAGAAGAAATCACAGAAGTTAACTTAAGGAGCGGAAAAGTGTTATCACCAACAACAGCTCCAACAGACAAAGGAAAACAGATAATGACTTGAGAAGAGATACCCCCACCTCCACTAGTGGAAGAACCACATGATCAAGATAAAGTCGGAGGATCATACAAAGTAGACTACAACATGCTAGCTCATCTTAGGAAGTTGCCGGCCTGACTAAGAATCTATGACGCCCTGATTCTATCAAAAGAGATGAGAGAGGCTCTTGTTACAGCTTTGCTTAACCCTGTTGACCTCACTTTTGGTTGAGGTCTAGAAATTTCTTTAGTAGCCTAGGTCTAGCTATAGGACTTTCCTATTGACTAGTCTTAGAAAACTAGAAGAGGTACCCCACCATTAGAAATTCAAAACTCTTCT
>JXCR01141317.1:59318-75491 GCA_002079205.1 Phalaenopsis hybrid cultivar
GGAATTCATACTTAGGCTTTACACTAGAGCTAGAGACTTCATCCCTAAGCTCTTTGGAGTGTANAATAAAAATTACTAAAGATCAAAGGTGGCTCATTCTATAAGTCCAAAAGAAAATACAAGTCGCACAAAAAAAAATGAAAAACCTAAGGTTCCACCTCTAATCAGTATAAAACTCACACCCCACCAAAGTACCCAATCCAAAAAAACAAAAATAAAGCAATCAAAATTACAAAAACATGACAAAAAATAACCCATATTTACTTGTTACACTTTCTTATGCAAGTATTATTCAAAATATCTCCACTTACCAGGCATTTGTAGGTCTTTATTAGTCCTTCTTCCCACTTCAGCCCATCAGCCTCTGCTCCTCTTCTAGCCAACCAATGAGCGGGTTTATTCCTTTCTTTGCAAAAAAAACTTCATATAATGTTAAGCTTAGTTTTTAGATTATTGATCTTACTAAGATACAAAGCTTTGCTCCAATTTACTTCTTCCCTTCCTTGAATGTAATCTAGTAAAATGATTGAATCAACCTCAATCTGTAATGACAACCAATTTAAATTAAAGGCAATCTTCATAGCAAGCCATACAGCCTCAATTTCTACTTCCACAGGACAATCAGCTACATAAGGAGAGTAAAAGGATAACAGGCATTACCCCTTACTGTCCCAAAAAATGCCTCCAACCTCAGCATGATTTCCTAACCAGCTTCCATCTATATTGACTTTGATATAATTTTTATTAAGCATAAGCCAATACACTAATTTAGGAAGTTTCTATACCCACAACCCCCATGTTTAGTCCCTTCCTCATAGTAGTATGAAAGCCACTAAAAAATGAGGATTTAAATGAGCCATATTTCACCAGCTTATGAACATAAGAAAGGATATTGGCCACCACCTGAGTTTAAACAAAATTCTCCCCCAAGTGTTTAAGAGAATCTCTAGCCATCCACTAAAATAACATAATAATAAAAGGAAAGATTTCATCAAAGTGGTTAGCTTTTCCCTAAATATTCCAAGTTGAACAACAAGCATTTAGATCACTCCAGCCCCTAGGAATGTTGATTTGAAATATATCACCCAACCTTTTCAAAATTTTCATAGTATAATGAAAGCTAAATTATAAATGTTTTTCACCTTCCTCCTCCCTTTACATAGCAAACACTGAGAAGCAAGCCTTAACCCTTTAATTTCTAAGATATCATCATAGGGAAGGAGCTTATTGAGATGTCTCTAAGAAAACAATGACAGAGAAGAAGTGAGAGCCCTCCCCCAAATCATTTTCCCCAGTTTGACAGAGTTGAATTTATGTAAATCCTCATAAATTGTCTTGGTTGTAGAAATACAATTAGGAAGTTTAAGTTTAAGTGCATCCCTTTTGTCCTTCACAATTGGGATATTGAAGATGTAAGTTGCATTTACCTCTACCACATTATTTATCAACATAGGTAGGCTCAACTCCTCCCCAAGCCAAAAACTAGAAACTTTCAAATCAAAAGTATTATCATTTTCATCATACGTTAAGTTTTGTAAAGCCCATTTATCCTTTAAAATGGATATCAGTCCATCCTCAATATCATAATAGATGTAATCATCTTTCTTTAGCCTTACAATTAAAATTTTCTTCCATATTTTTGAGTTTTCAACTCTCCATACCACTTTAGATGGATGGGATTATTTGTAAACCCTCCTTCTAAACTTTAGTCATAATGTAATAAATTTAACTTCAACCATATGATGCAATTCCTTAAAACCTAAACCCCCTTCACTAGTTGGTTTGCGCACAGCCTACTAACTAGCCTAAAGTTTTTAGATTCACCACCAGCCCATAATAGCTTGTTGAAACAACTTTCCAAGGTTTTTTTTAGGGTTTTCCTATAGCATAATTACTTGCAAAGCATACAAAAGAATATAGTTTAACACAATCCATAAAAGTGTGGTTCTCCTTGCATAAGAATGACAACAATTTTTTCAGTCCATCATTTTGCTTTTTATTTTCTCTACCACAGCATTCATCTGCATTTGCTTTATTCTTCCCCTTAATAGATTTACACCAAGATATTTGAGAGGGAGATCAAATAAAGAGAGCCTAGTGTAATTATGCACCCATTATGAAACAACAAGCTTCACATGTTTTTTGACATAAAAGCACTCTATTATAGTGTAGGGATGAATTTTCCAAGGGGTGCCTCAAGCAACCTTCCAAAAAGCATCCAAATACATTGAATTTTCTAAAAATTTACCCAGGATCACATCCAAACCGTCTCGGGTGCTGTTGGCACCATTTTGGGCACTATTGGTGCCATTTTCACGCCATTTTCTGCTCTCTAGCGCTGTCGGTACCCACCCTGTGCAGCTCCACCATTTTGCTTCGTTTGGCTCCTTTTTAGCTCTGTTTCGCCCTGTTTCAGTTGGGTTGTGTTCCTAACAGATAAACCTACAAAATAAGCATAAAAACAACATTCCTTCAAAGTGTAATTTCATTCAAAAATGTGTGATAAGTGTAAATGAGATTAAGCACAGAAAGACATATCGAAATGTGTTAGGACAAAATTTTCTTTCTTGCTCATTTTTGCTCCAAATTACATCGTTTTTGCTTCTTTTTCTCCAAAACTCCATTTTTTATACCTGATATATAAAATATCTTCCTTTAAAGTGCAATATCATTGAAAATCAACAAATATAAGCATTAAAAGCATATAAAAAATTGAACATTTTTTAGGTGTATCAAAATCCCTCAAACTTAACTGTTACTTGTCCTCAAGTAACACTTTTACTACAAAAAACTATGACTTCTAGTGCAGAGTTTAACTTCTAAATTTCTATAATTCAATCTACTAAATATAATAGCGCGGCTTAAGAAAAATTTTTAACAACTTAAGTCAAAACTAAAAGTGTAAGAATACTTAGTAGTCAAATTTAAGATTTGTGATTATCTATTCATTTCAAGAAGAATTGTAATTTGTCATATTAAAGTCACTTAGAGTATCCATATGGAAAAGAACTTCATGAGATCTTTATTAGTAAGGATGTTAACACTCAAATACAAGTTTAGAAAATGTAATAAAGTCTTCTTCCTCAAGTTGATTCAAGTGAAACTAATTTTTTATTAGGCATCTTCTCAAGCTTCTCCTCACATACTTTTCTTTTTCTTTTATTTTTTTTTCTTTTAGGATCATTTTTAATCCTTTTATTTTTTTTTCTTTATTTTCAGGTGAGAATTACTATATCTTGATAGCCTTTAATAATTTTGAACTTTACTATCCTCTTCTTAAAGTTAAAAACTTTTCATATTCCTTCACTTTATAAATTCATATTAGCTCTGAAGATATTTCATAAAGCCTCGTTCTTTTCTTCTTACATGAAACTCTAAGATTCTTAATACTTCAAAAATATAATTTCCTTTACTTCAAATAGAAAAAACATAGTCTTATTCTTTCATACCAAATATCTTAACTCTAGAATCAGCTTTCATTATTGAAAACTTTTACTTAAGTCTACTATATATTTAGAAGCCAAATATGGTTATCAGAAGCTAGCCTCAAATACCAAAGGTCATGTTAAATTAAATTTTTAAAATATAGCTAATTGAGGATAAATAAAATTTAGTTTCATTCTTTTAAGGAAATTTTTCTTTCCCCCAAACTTAAATTTTTAAATATTTTGCAATCAATTCCATCAGATGTAGCAGGAAGAAAAAGTAAAAGTTGAATCTACTAACTACTACAACATCCTATCAAATTCAAATACATTCATAATCAAGATAAAATGACTGCAGGAGAGATTAAATCTAGCCTAAAACATGCATGCAATAATACTAAACTAAAAAGGAGTTTACTTAGCTTTAAAAATCTATTTTTCTTCCTACCCCCAAACTTGATTTTTAACATGTATAACATTTAGTGTAGAAAATATAAGTAGGAAGAAAAACAGTTTAGAAATTTTATGTACCATAAATCTCTATCAAAAACATCTACAATTATTTATCAAGATAGAAAACATGTAGTAGAAAGTAAATCTAAACTAAACATGTCAGAATGAAATTGACCAAACAAAAGTCTAACTAGCATAACATGTACCAGCATTGGAATATAAAAATGTTCTTCAAGTCTTATATAATATGTAACACAAACACAAACACACAAAATAAATGAGGTCAATTATTCATTTAACTCATTACATCCACTAACTTACTTCCAATTTCTAATGGAATCACTACATAGATATATTGGGTACTTATAATAATTTCATAGATTCTAATCCCAAAGATAAGATTATCCCTGATATATTGGCTCATAGGCACCAATCTCAGGCGTCATCTAATCCCTTAAATTAAGCACCTCTAATAGTCATAAGGATAGTGTAAGATCACCAATAAGTTACTCATTAAATAGGTTCGCGACTCCTATCAAATGAAAATAAAGTCAGAGAAAGGAAGTAACAAAATTAAGATGGAACTCTCATTGTTAGGATTCATGATGCCTCTTATAAAACTCAACCCCGAGTGAAACTGAGTTGTAGTGGACTCGTCAATCTAACTACTGCAAGAGAACATACAAGTCTAACCATAATAAGAAGTTAAGAAATCACCTCCCTCATGACACACAAACCACTAACAATCCAAACATCTACCAATCATCAATCAAACTGATCAATTCACACTAAAGAAAACACAATACAACACTAACAATCATAACTCTCAAGCACACTAAATCAAACTACACTGATAACTATGGGTTACCTCCTATAAAGCGCTTGGTTTAACGTCGCTAGCCTGACAAATGATTCCACTTGGATCAAGATTCCAATTAAGTAATCCTTGATCAATCACCCAATCTTTTCCTGATCCAGGGATTCCTACAAAGTCCTCAAATTTAAATTTTTCTTTTAGCTCTTCCTTTTAGATTGATTCATATCCTTGTTCCTCATATTTCTTTCTAGATCCAATATTCTTCTAGTAATTTTCTCAATTTGCATATTAATATCATCCTTGAAATTTATAAGAACTAATATTCATCTAGTGATTTTCTCAATTTTCATATTAATATCATCCTTAAATTTTATAAGAAATGGATCTTTTATGATACTTCATGATCTATTAAATTTTGGATCGTATTCTCTCTAAATAATTTAGATTCTGGATCAAATTATTCTAGGTTACTCTTGTCTTTCAAGTGGTCTTTTTATATATCTTTCTAATTCCTTAGGAATTTCTTTCATTGGTCTTTCAATATCCTTATCTCTCAACTTAAAGTTCTTTTGAAACATATCCTTGAATTCTCTTCTAAATATTAGTTCGATAACTTTATATTGCTCATCATTCATCTCTTTAGAATTTATCTCAGGGTCACTAGGCAAAATCTCTAAGCGGTAACTGTTAATAGCATTAATAATCTGCCCAACATCAGAATCTCATTCATTTTATTTGTATACCACGGAATATGTCATTCAGTGAATTTGAATAACTCTTTCATAGGAGATCTTTTACTAATTTCATCATTCAATTCAGGTTCATCTTGTGATTGAGTCGAATATGAAGATATAAAGAATGGTGGTGTAGATGAATTCCCTAAATAGGTAGGCTTTAAAATTGTATAGGGTATATTCATTTTAAGTTCATGAGATTTTTCAACAGATAGAATTAAAAGTTTACTATTTTTTGGTAACGTCCATCATTTCACACCTCTCCTGAACATAGATAGAGTCTTCTTTAAGCAACATTTTAGACTCATCATGAAATTTCATTTCGATCTCATCTGTTAACTCACTCTCAAAACTTTTTTTTAAATGGTCTTTATTTAGATAATCAATTTCATCCATCCAAAAACAATCATTATCTTTTCTCTCAGCTGGATACTTCATAGTCTTTAACACATCAAAAGTAGTTTCATGGTCATTAATATTCATAGTCAACTTTTCTTTTTGTACATCTATCATAGCTTTTCCAGTAACAAGAAAATATCTCCCAAAAATAATGGAATATTATTTATCTTCCTCCATATCTAATGTAATAAATTCCATAGGAAAGATAAATTTATCCACTTTAACAAGCACGTCTTCTATAACCCCTTTTGGATAAATGATAGATCGATTAGCTAATTGAAGGGTTATAGTAGTGGGAGAAATAATGGTTAAACCTAAAATTTTTAATATAGATAGAGGCATCACATTAATGTTTAATTCTGAATCACATAAAGCTTTTCTACATAATCTTTCTCCAAATACAAAAGGAATTGTTAAGCTAGAAGGATCTTTAAGTTTCTTGGGAAGCTTTTTCTGAAATATAGCATTGCACTCCTCACTTAGTGCAACGGTCTCATAATCCCCAAATTTCCTTTTTTCTTATTTAATATCTCCTTCATAAACTTTGCATAACTTGGCATCTGTTTTAAAGCTTCAGCGAAAGGAATATTTATCGTTAACTTCTTAAGTACTCTTGACCTCACTTTTGGTTGAGGTCTAGAAAACTTCTTCAGTAGCCTAGGTCTAGCCATAGGACTTTCCTATTNTGTCAAAACTTAAAAGCAAGTAAAATCATATGAAGAAAGGTAAGTACTTTTACTTCTAAACTATGTAATAAAGTTGTATTTCTTCTATATCACTCGCATGAGAGTCAAGGTACCTTGGTAATACAAATAAAATATGATTATTTTATCATATTATTCAACGTGATCATGAAGAAATGAATGTCACAGATTTGCATAGTTATATTTATTTATTAAATATACATATTTGTATATGTAGAAAAAAAAAAGATATTGAATAAAAATTAGAATGCAAATGAAATGATTTATAGTATATTTGCATGTGCATGTTGACTATGATAAAGTTCAACATACTAGTGAAGAAATGCTAAGATACTCGTACACATAATTGAAAAAATATATTGATATTAATATGTTTTAATTGATAAAATTTAATACGGTGCTCCTGTAATGGTTCTATATAAAATTATATAGATATAAAAACGATATTGCATAACATAATAAAGGTTTTGAAACATCTTAATTGACCATATTCATAAATATAAATTGTTAAATGCTCTTATACTGATTTATTAAAAGTTTAACGGGCATGCATATAATTTTTTTTCTGTATGATTGTAGTTTATGTGTATGAGCACTCACTGTTTATTAGCTCATTTTATTTTAAATTAATATTTTTAAGTTAATATTGCAAAGTAAATATGAAAAGATAAAATATAAGAAGTTATGTTCTTGGAGAATCAAAAGAAAAAATATTTANCTTATGTTAATAGAGGGCAAGAAGATTAGCAAGGGCTTTGGGCTTGTTTATGCATGTAAGAGAGAAGTGCAAGCGAGACAGTAGATTCAAGGAATTGATTCAGATAATACTTTAATTAAAATTTATTTTACNCAGTGAAGGTATGTGTTCAGGTTGTTTATTGTAATTTTTATACATTGATTTATATATATTTAAAATATTAATATGGAATTATGTTAATAGAGGGCAAGAAGATTAGCAAGGGCTTTGGGCTTGTTTAGGCATGTAGGAGAGAAGTGCAAGCGAGACAGTAGATTCAAGGAATTGATTCAGATAATACTTTAATTAAAATTTATTTTACTTCTAAATAAATTTATGTCAAATAAAGATAATAAATCATAGTGATAATTAATTATATAATCATGCATAAATTAAATAGTGGGATTTAAATAGATATATATTAGTATCAAATTTCATTTGTAAATTAAAAATATTTCAATTGTGAATAACGATAAATAATTTAGTTGATTTAACAATGATAATATTTGGTAATTATTGATAGGTATTATATTGTAGAAGAGATGTCAAAACTTAAAAGCAAGTAAAATCATCAGAAGAAATGTGAGTACTTTTACTTCTAAATTATCATAATAATGTTGAATTTCTACTAAATCACTGGCATTTGAAGTCAAGATACCATGGTAATACAAGTAAAATATGATTATTCTGTCTTATTATTCAAAATGATCATGTAAAAATGAATGTCACAGATTTGCATAGTTACATTGATTTAATACATATACATATTTGTATATGTAAGAGAAAAGTGCATGTCAGAGAAAAGTGCAAGGACTTTGGGCNTAAGAAATGTGATTACTTTTACTCCTAAACTATCATAATAATGTTGAATTTCTTCTAAATCACTGGCATTTGAAGTCAAGATACCATGGTAATACAAGTAAAATATGATTATTTTGTCTTATTATTCAAAGTGATCATGTAAAAATGAATGTCACAGATTTGCATGGTTACATTTATTTAATACATATACATATTTGTATATGTAAGAGAAAAGTGCATGTCAGAGAAAAGTGCAAGGACTTTGGGCTTGTTTATGCATGTAAGAGAGAAGTACAAGTGAGATAGTAGATTCAAAGAATTGATTCAGATAAAACTTTAATTAAAATTTACTTTACTTTTAGAGAAATTTTTTGTCAAATAAAGATTATAAATCATAGTGATAATTAATTATATAATCATGCATAAATTAAGTAGTGGGATTTAAATAGATATATATTAGTATCAAATTTCATAAAATATTATAAATTAAAATTTTCAATTGTGAATAATGAAAAACCATTTAGTTAATTTAACAATAATAATATTTGATAATTATTGATAGGTATTCTATTGTAGAAGAGATGTCAAAACTTAAAAGCAAGTAAAATCATATGAAGAAAGGTAAGTACTTTTACTTCTAAACTATGTAATAATGTTGTATTTCTTCTATATCACTCGCATGAGAGTCAAGGTATCTTGGTAATACAAGTAAAATATGATTATTTTGTCATATTATTCAACGTGATCATGAAGAAATGAATGTCACAGATTTGCATAGTTATATTTATTTATTAAATATACACATTTGTATATGTAGAAAAAAAAATATTGAATAAAAATTAGAATGCAAATGAAATGATTTATAGTATGTTTGCATGTGCATGTTGACTATAATAAAGTTCAACATACTAGTGAAGAAATGCTAAGATACTCGTACACATAATTGAAAAAATATATTGATATTANATAAACTATGTAATAATGTTGTATTTTTTCTATATCACTCGCATGAGAGTCAAGGTACCTTGGTAATACAAGTAAAATATGATTATTTTGTCATATTATTCAACGTGATCATGAAGAAATGAATGTCACAGATTTGCATAGTTATATTTATTTATTACATATACATATTTGTATATGTAGAAAAAAAAACATATTGAATAAAAATTATAATGCAAATGAAATGATTTATAGTATGTTTGCATGTGCATGTTGACTATGATAAAGTTCAACATACTACTGAAGAAATGCTAAGGTAGTCGTACACATAATTGAAAAAAAGATATTGATATTAATACGTTTCAATTGATAAAATTTAATATTGTGCTCCTGTAATGGTTCTATGTAAAATTATATAGATATGAAAACGATATTGCATAACATAATAAAGGTTTTGAAACATCTTAATTGACCATATTCATAAATATAAATTGTTNATGCTCCTGTAATGGTTCTATATAAAATTATATAGATATGAAAACGATATTGCATAACCTAATAAACGTTTTGAAATATCTTAATTGACCATATTCATAAATGTAAATTGTTAAATGCTCTTATACTGATTTATTAAAAGTTTAACGGGCATGCATATAATTTTTTTTCTGTATGATTGTAGTTTATGTGTATGAGCACTCATTGTTTATTAGCTCATTTTATTTTAAATTAATATTTTCAAGTTAACATTGCAAAGTAAATATGAAAAGATAAAATATAAGAAGTTATGTTCTTGGAGAATCAAAAGAAAAAATATTTANTTGATTTATTAGAAGTTTAACAGGCATGCATATAATTTTTTTTTACTGTATGATTGTAGTTTATGTGTATGAGCACTCACTGTTTATTAGCTCATTTTATTTTAAATTAATATTTTTAAGTTAGCATTGCAAAGTAAATACGAATAATAAATGAGAAATTTTTTATAGAAGATATAGACAACTATAAATAAGGTAAATATTAACTCTTTTAAATTATATTTATTTCTATAGCAGCACTTTCATTTATTTTTGGTTAATAAAATTTTAATGATAGAAAATGAAAATAGAAAAACATGATTATCATCGTTCGACCGTTTATTCCAGCCTTGTTTAATTTCAAACTCTAAATCAGGTTGTGACAAAAATAAAAGCTAAGGTACTTGTACACCTAATAGATCGAACACACCAACCACGCACTTAATGGTCTAGTGTTGACCAAGCCAATTGTACTAATTAGACTTACATTTGGAGATGACAAGCTACAGAGTATCTATGAAGTTCGTCAGCATTCACGGGAGTTCCTCATAAAAAATTGGCTAACCTTAAGTCTTCAGGCAAGCTCCTCCAGCTGAGCTCGCTCACATTTCCCGGATTCTTCCAAACTCGCCTGTACTAATTGTATCCTCCTAGCAAGCTCATGGATAGCTACCTAACTGGATCACCGAGCTCGATGAACAGTTCTTTGAGGAAGAAAGAAGAGAACTCTAGTCCATTATTATATATGTAACTATTTATTAGTTGTATGTCTCCCACACCAAGAATCTTGTCAACGACAGTCTACTCAAGCGGACACATAGGATCTATGGTGTATAAATCAGAAGTAAAAAAGGGATAAAATGAGGTGAATCTAACTTTATTCTCTTTCTCTCTAACTTTCTCTCTCTCTAAAATCCTCAACTTCCTCTCTTTCTCTCTCCATCTCTCTCTCTCTAAAATCCTCAACTTCCTCCCACCTCTTTCACAAGATCTCTCCCATATTGTATGGGTTCATGGATTATATGAGATCATACATCCTAAAGAGATTCAGCAACCCATCCATAAACAGACCATCAAGCTACAATCAAATTAAAAAGGAATCAAAGGATGAGAAGAATATATCTTTGAATTGACACTTTTTGCTACCCATTCATGACCCTCAATCTGAAGAACACAAGAGTTAACTGCCAAAGAACAATGACCCCAATCTGCAAAAGACCTAATACATAAGAATTTTGAAAACAATTCAATGATATGGTCATCATAAGTTAGAGCCACTCATTGCATCTTGATGAACTAATGATTATTATTGAGAGGCTTAAGAAATATAACTTGACAATGTATCTCCTCAACCACAGATTGGCTGCAACTCTTCTGTCTAATATGCCTCAAAGGTCAACAGATGCGATCATCTAAACACCAGTGAAAATATCTTGAAAGGAGGCCAAATCTATAGCATAGAGATATCAACCACAAAATAACAATCCCACTCATTTTTTTCTTCACTGTGTTGGTTCTGCATTGTTTTTTTTTTTTCTTTGTTGAGCTCTGAGAAGCATAGATTTCAATAGTGCACGAACGTAGCCCTCTGTTCCAAGACAAAGTGCTGCACTCGGCTCCAAGGCTTGTCTTTATTAGCTTATTTTTTTGTTCATTTCTTTTAGTTTTAGCAATAAATTAGTATAAAATGAATGACTTAGCTTCACAGAAAGAATGATCAANCAGCCCTCTGTTCCAAGACAAAGTGCTGCACTCGGCTCCAAGGCTTGTCTTTATTAGCTTATTTTTTCGTTCATTTCTTTTAGTTTTAGCAATAAATTAGTATAAAATGAATGACTTAGCTTCACAGAAAGAATGATCAACTCATCATGCAAAGCAGAACTAAAGCCATTTAACCACTGCTTTCACAATAACGAGCCTTCAGGCCAGCTAACTCGATAGCTTTCCAATAATTAAGAACTCACCTTGCTTCTTTAGCCTTTCGAGCGAGTNTAAGAACTCATCATGCAAAGCAGAACTAAAGCCATTTAACCACTGCTTTCACAATAACGAGCATTCAGGCCAGCTAACTCGATAGCTTTCCAATAATTAAGAACTCACCTTGCTTCTTTAGCCTTTCGAGCGAGTACCTCGAACCTGGAAGACCTCTCCGCAGCCTCCTTCTTCGTATCCTCAAGCCTCCGACGAAGCATTTCCCCGACCGAACTGTTCGCGACGGCTTTCACCGCCGCAAAAGGAATTGCCGAGAAGATCAAGACCCCCGCGAGCTTTAAACAAGAAATTCACGAGACAGAAACAAGTCCCAGATATATCGCAATACAACCATACAAAGAGAGAAGAAGGAACACGAGAAAAAGAACGATGAGAAGTAACCACCTCCCATGATGCTCTGAAGGCGGTGACAGTTTGATTTCGCCGGCGGTGGACTTGCCTCCGATAGGAGAAAGAGATGAGGAATGGTTCCTGAGGAGAGACAGAAAAGGGCAGGGAGAAGAGAAGCGGCGAGAGCAGCGCCATTGGTGCGGAGAGCTGCAACCCTAGAAGAAGGTCGGGCTCTGTTATTTCACCACAACTCCCATCCGCAGATTGTTCCGAGATTTTGAGCTTGCAATTCTACATCCAATTAAACCTGATTTTTCACATTCAAAAAATGCCCAAAATTGTATNTGAGAGACAGAAAAGGGCAGGGAGAAGAGATGCGGCGAGAGCAGCGCCATTGGTGCGGAGAGCTGCAACCCTAGAAGAAGGCCGGGCTCTGTTATTTCACCACAACTCCCATCCGCAGATTGTTCCTAGATTTTGAGCTTGCAATTCTACATCCGATTAAACCTGGTTTTTCACATTCAAAAAATGCCCAAAATTATATATTCAAGTATACGACTGTTGGAACCGAATTGTTCCAGAGCGCGCTCTAGTTGAATAGGAGAGAAGAGGGTCAGAATGTGGTGGGTGATGAAACAGATGCATCAATAAGACCCCCCACCTATAAGGAGAAAATATTACTAATGTCACAAGTTGCATTCGAACAACGGCTACAATGCAACAGATGTCTTTTTTTTTTTCTCCTCCGTGTATCGCAATCCTTGTCCGAATACATTCGGACGGAAGACGTAATGTTTTTTCAGCTATAAGACACCCAAACCATTTCTAGAGAAACTAGAGAGAGAATGAAAGGACTTCAAATCCACCATTGGGCCCTCCATTTACATGAGATGGAAAGCGAGAAAACAAGCCCCTCATTCCCATTTGAAAAGATACTTTTCATTTTATTACCCATATTTTGAGGTATCTCTTTTAGTGTGAAAGTTGCAAATACTTTTTTTAGTACCTACTTTGCTTCCCTCTACTCCTTGTCTTTAAGCATGCACTTCATAAGAACTAGCATCCAAGGTAAAGGGTTGCCAGCATCTTGGTATGATTAAGAAGGAAGTATGATCACTTTCATGACCCACAATGTGTCTTCCTTAGTATTTGATCCAATTCGCCCTGCCGATGTGAGGGCTAAAGAATGTTTTACTCTCTTTGGGCACCATGGCTCAAAAGTCAAGTTAATTGGGTCAAATTTGATCAAGTCGAACATCCAGAGCTCATCACTCGTGAAGGAACCTAAAGTTTCAAAAGCAACAAATATAATAGCTTGGCTGACATATTACATAGGTGTGTATATTTGATCCTTCGGTTCTCCGATTTTCCTATTTCTTTTGGAGGTTTATTATGAAAATTAAGAGAATTATCTTGCAAAAGTTTATGTTTGTGCACAATCATTACATTCCTTTAAGGATGGAGGTCTTGAGAAAAATAGTTTGGGTTAACAATAATCACCTGATCACGATATTGTATGACAAAAGAAAGAAGTTTGAAGGCTCTTCAAGAAATCAAATGAAGAGAATGCGCATCTAAGAATCTTTGATGTGTGTTTGCTTGGTTGATTTGGTATCCGCTGCTTCCTTTTCACTTCCTGTGTGTTTCTTTTATTTAATTATTTCTATGAGTTCCTTTTCTGAAATCTAGTAGGGTTCTATGTGAGTGTGTTTGATACTTTTCTGTTTCTTCAAATTTTGTGCATGCATTCTGTGTTGTCACTCCTTTCATTGCTAATCGGTTCATTACTCCTTATATGCAATGAAACATTTTTTAATGCTAAGATCAATGATCTTAGTAGGATGTCCCAGAGCAAACATGATCTAATCTAGCTAAAGTGCATTTTGTATAATTTCTATAAGTTAAGAGTTTTTAAGGATTGTGAGCTCCCTAATACCCTCACATATGATTCTCTTTGTTATTTTCATGACCATTTTTATCTTAGGTTGCATTTCCCTCTCTATCTAGAGCTTGTCAACATACTTAATCATTATGGGTTGTTGTTGACATAAAATCTCCCTAAGTCCTACACCATCATGTTCTTGGACATGTTTGTGCAGAAGAAGCAGATCATGTAGTCTCTCAAGTTATTCCAACACATTTTCACTGTGAAGGTTATAAGGATAGATTTGTGTTACTCTCATCCTAATGTTTGAAAATTGTGGGTTTGTAGAAGGAGTGCTACTATTTTGAGACTTTTTCTAGAGGGTGTTTGACTTCACTCGTGCTTAATAGGTTCACTAGATAAAGACTTTAGATGCCTCCTTTATTCATAATTAAGGAAGATTGTTTTCATAAACTAAAGAACTTCAAGCTTGAAGGAAAGAGGTTTATCAATTTTAACATACTTGTTGACCTCACTTTTGGTTGAGGTCTAGTTTCCTCTTTAATACCCTAAGGTCTAGCCATAGGATTTTTCTATTGACTATTCCTAGAAGACTAGAAAAGGAACCATCACCATTATAAATTCTAAATTTCTCTTTACTCAACTTGAAGTTCCACATATTGGTCATATTCGCTATCACTTAGCAGGTGGGGTCAATATGAGGGAGCTCAAGGAGAGTCATCATAAGATGGTCAAGCCTTAGGACTAACCCTGGGTGGTCTGGTCTTGGTTAGGCTAGCTTGCACACACTACACTTTCTTACACACCCCAACCCCTAGGACCCCTTGATTTAGTCTCCTGACTCCTTTTGAAGAGCTCATATGGATGGACCCAAACCTCTAGCCCTTGGCTAAGAGGGTTAAGACCAGCATATTGAGCATCCAAAATGAGTCATCATATGGCTCCTATTGGTTTGACATGGCTTCATGGCTTACTTGTCCATCCTAGCCCAAGATCACCAAATTACCAAAATACCCCTACAACCCTAATTTTTGCCAAAATTCCCAAAATTTCCCAAAACACTCAAATTTGTCCAAAAGTCATTTCAAATCATTCTCCACCATCCAAATTCACCAAAATTCTAAAATCCCCAAAATACTCCCAAAATTGTCAAAATTACCAAAATGCCCCTCATGACCCAAAATGTTCAAAAATTCCCAAATATTCCCAATTTCAATTTTGAACCATCACATTGACCCAATTTGACCAAATGGATCCATTCTGATCAAAAGCCCCAAATTTTCCTTAAAGGCCCAATTTCCTCAAATTAGCCCCAATGTAAAGCCAGTTGACCCCAATCTTGCCCAATTTAAATTCCAAATCAAAATTCAATATCCCTAATCCTAATTTAAACAAAATACAAGCCCAAATTGACCAAATTGTAAGCTCAATTCCAACTCAAATAAAAAAAACCCCAATTTTGACTATATGCCCAAATTCTACCAAAATGACTTTTTAATTCAATTCAAAGTCACTTTAAATCCTTTCAAAACTCTCCATGACATCTACCTACACCAAATTAAACATTTAATTGACCCAAATTTTAGCCCAAATTCACCTTGTTGACCTCACTTTTGGTTGAGGTCTAGAAACTTCTTTAATAGCCTAGGTCTAGCCATAGGACTTTCCTATTGACTAGTCTTAGANTGTTGCATGGACCTGCCCCCTACTCTTAACCTGGTGAATTCCTTAGGGATCTTTTAAACTTAATATGTTTTACTTATTAATATTATCCTTAAAATTTAAGGACACCCAATATACAACATAGAGTTAGGAAGGTTTCCAAAATTTTACTTTTCCAACTCTATATACATAAATGCTCTGACATGCATTTTGACTTTCAGGTGGTGGAACGAGAAGACTCGCCAGGTACACTTTTACAGTTTACAGCGTTTTACAGTCTTTCTTGTACCTTCTACTGCTTTTCTTTTATGCTTACTTACTGCATAAAAAATACTTGCATGTTAAAAAACAAAACAAAACCAAAATCAAAACTAAAAACAAAACTTCAAACAAAAATACCTCACAACATTCAAAATATAAGACAACTCAAAATTTAATCACAAACATCACCAAAAAATACAACTTTAACTAAATTAATACGTCTCTATCGGAAGATCGG